>CABFOV010002966.1:18659-35454 GCA_902141375.1 Timema poppense | reverse complement strand
TATATATATATATATATATATATATATATATATATATATATATGCACAAACAGCAAATATTTATAAGAGCCACTATTTTTAAATTTTTAAACATCACAGGCTGATGTTAACTAGAATCACATCTTCAAGTTTGTAATTTATGTAAATAGTAGCCTATATAATATTTCAATTTTATAGATTTGTTACTCGCCTCGGTGGCGTAGTTGGCTAACGCACTTGTCGTGTTGAGCCCGACTTCTGAGGACGGGGAGATCGAGGTTCGTATCGCGGTCGGGTGAAATGGGGTGGTTTTTTCCTAAATGGTTTTCCACTCTCCCTCCACGCAAATGCGGGTTCGCTTCCTTTAATTCAACCTTTCCAATTCCTAATCCATTAGAGTAATTAGTACTAAAAGCGTATAGCCCTAACGGGTAGTAAATAACATATTTTTATTATTATTATTATAGATTTATTGGTTTTTAAGTTATCCACACTGGTAGTTATGTAGTACAAGGTTTCAAATTATTAATATATTATAATTTTTAATAACGCTAAAATAATATAATCATCATATAATAAAATGTTTAAGGATTATTTAAACTTGAAAAAATATAATATCTAACGACTAATTCTATTTTATTAATAATATGGCATAGTTAAATATATTATGATTCGGTATTTTTGTGTGTCAGCTTAGATTTAAATATAATCAGTCCAATACACGAGTATTAACTTTATCGTTATTAACAATCATTTACTGTATAGTGTCACACCCTGGTATCTAGACATGTTAGTCGTTAGTCTAGTCTTGTTTGATTTGACGATGACGGGAATATTGAGGTAGGATTTCCAGACAACTCTATTATAAAATTATATATTGTTTATTTTTGTTTCCCTTTCCTTGTTGTAGAGTATCTTTATCTTCTATGTCGACTCATACACTATACAACTCCATAGTACATTCAGCACCGGCTAACATCAGATCCCTACACATATTATTATCATATATGGTTCTCTATCACGTTTAGTCCCATTGCAGACTACATGCCCTTTAGTGAACTCTCCACAAGGACCAACGTGGACCCTAGGACCACATGACGTTATTTGTGCTGACCTTTCCTAGAGCCCCGGGGATCTCATTCATGTGAGTGTAGCAATTGAGTGGGACCGCTTTTATATCAGGGAGCAAAAACCCTAGCTAAGGTTGGAGTGGTTGGCTATAACAAGGAGAGGGATCCTTTCTACAAACATTGGCTGAAAGTAGCTAATGTCAACCTGTTCGGTTCTAATTAGTTGCTTTATACTATATTATTAATCATTACATCCGAGTAAGTTAACGTTAGTTATTTTAAGACAATGTTGAGATCAATTTGTTTGATCGTCACAATACTTCACTTTCCGACGGGAGAGAGAATATGACAATTTCAAAGAATTCTTTGAGAAAAAATTTCTCTAAAACAAATCTTATCATGTATTTCAGACTTAATCCAACTAAATATCAGGTGAAGTTATAAAATAATAACAATACATTTCTATTATATAATAAAATATTTACTATCATATGTCTAAGCCAGTGTATGAAACCATAATTTTGTGGGTATATAGCTGAAAGTCTAATAGGTCTAGAATTAATTAAGATTAATTAAAATTTACAATTTCTTTTTTAATTTGTTAGGCTAAAATAGTTATTTAAATTGATTTTTAATGCAGATTTATTTATACGAGTTTTTATTTGGGGTTCTTATTTTATTCTTATGGTTTAGTTCTGTGATTTCTTTCAATTTTCAATCTTGTAATATTTTCCAATAGTTAATAAATGTAAGCCTATTATTTTCAAACAGGGTATGTGTAGTATTTTAAAATAGTTAGTACATAGATAATTACACCGTTCCCTTACAGGGTAGGTAATACAATGTGAACTTAGCTCAAAAACAGCTCTGTACCTGATCCATCCTCACTATCTTATTCGACACTTCCCTGTCCTTCCATCCTCCCTTAGCTTCAACAACATCATACACCGAGTCATACATGCTCTTTTATTCCTAAAACTCTTATAGTTTCTCTTTTTCACACACTCTTGTACAACTTTAACCCCGTCTTACAAGGCTTACCCATTCCTGTTGGTCTACACACTCTAACTTTATATAGTTTCTTTATTTCACTCGGTCCACATTCCTACTCTCGATATATGCCCAAAAATAGTAAGACGCCTCTTTCACATAGGTCTCTTGGATTCTCTTTCAAACTACACTCCTTCAGCACCCATTCATTATTGACTCCATCCATACGAGTATTTCAACATACTCGTACATTTCTTAGATGTCTCACTCCAACCGCGTTCATCTTGCAAACCAACGCTTCACATCCGTAACATAATGTTCGCGTTAAAACATATACTGCCAATATCGACTCTTTCGATACCACTTCATTCTTTGCAATTTTACACATACACCCAACTACTTTCCGATATGCTTTCATCCGTTTGTCAATTTCAACATCCATTCTTCCATTTTTACAGAACACTCCACCCAGACTCACAAAATCATTCACTTGTTCTTGTAGTATTTTTTAATAGTTCATTTGTGTATTTTATTTATGTAGCATTTTCCAATTGTTCATTTTTATAATATTTTCCAATAGGTTTTGTGTTGTAATTTCTAATAGTTTACTCATGTAATTTTTCAAACAATTTATTATCTTACTATTTTCGAATAATTTTTTTTGGTACTATAATAAATGGTTTACTTTCGTAGTATTTTCAAATACATAGTTTGTTAGGTATTATTTAACTGTTTATGTTTATAATATTTCTCAATATTATAATGTGAAGTCTTTTCCAATAGTTTATTTGTGAAGATTTTAGTGGGTAATTAATTCGTTTTTTTGTTGCCATTAATATTTGATATTAAAATTTTTATAGTTATGTTTAATAGTATCAACTTGAATATTTGTATAAATTTACCGATTGATAGTATTTAATATAATTACTAATAAGTAAGATTGGTTGGAAATGATTAATTTAAACTTTACGTGCTAATATAATATTTTTGATAAAATATTGACTTATTTTAATTAATAAGTTTTTATAGTGGGATATGCTAAAAATACTTAGGCCTATTCAAAATATTATAAGTGTAGCCTAAAGCTACAGAGTATATTTATTTATTACATCAGATTGAGACAATATATTATAATTTTTTTGACATCGAAAATTTATATTTTTTAACGTTATAACAGAAATGTAGTAACACCTTCATTAATAAAGTATATGTTGCGCGTGGTATATCCATCAAGTTCACAGGCATTTGTTGGGATGCAGTCTAAATGCAAGAATAATTTATCCTGGTTTTCTAGAGATTGGAAGAAGAAGGATAGATTCCCAGCCATTTGTACAGAGCTGTTTGTATTAAATGTCTTTCCACTCTAACTAGTAATATATTCGGGAAAAAAAACTAGAGATTCCACCTTCTTCATTTATAGATCATCAGCAATATCAAAATGAGTATGACCACGATGGGAAGTAAGAAATTTTGAAAACAAAAGTTAAAGTGGACATTTATTGTTAATTTAACGTTTTAAAAGTTCAATTAGGAAGGATTTATCTCCAATATAGTAATTATCAATCAGACAAAAATATCTAGAACCCTAGGAAGTAGAAATTTTACAGCCAAGTAGCCCCAAATCCAAAAGGGTGCAGGAACACATGGCAGATACAGTTTTAATGCAGTCTCCAAACTAATTTTTTCAAAAATCAAGGTTGAAAAAATTTTTGAAGGCCAGACGACCAATGAAGCAAAAATTTTACAAGAATCTATCCACAAACCCAAAAGGATATAAAAATTATCATTGAAGCCCCTAACAGAGGAATTTATAAGAAAGCAAAGTTAAACAATTTTCAAATTCCAGGAGAGCTAGGAAGCCGAAATTTTGTGGAAAGGTTGCACCTACTTTATAATGATGCAATATTATTTTGTGAAATAAAATTTTAAAGGGAGACCTCAAAGAGCAGGAATTAAAAAAAATCATATATAAAATTTCGAGGCTAAGAAGACTTAGGCTGAAATGTTCAGGCAGTTAGAACCTAATCCTAGACCAAAAGAATGATACAATACTTGGTGACCAAAAATGAAAATGAAAAGGTATATACAAAAAAAATTGTTAGTAAGGAAATCAATGATTGAGGAAGAGTTTCACAAACTCATCTGCTAACATATTTGATCCACACTTGATTTTTTAACTGAAATGCGCCTACAAGATTTTAAGCGTCCTTAAATTATTCCCATTCACAGTCATTGACTGTCCAACCAATTCCAATGGGGCACATTTCATGACCAGAAATGAAGTAGTTTTTAAAAAGCTATTAAAAGAATATTTACAGACACATATTTAGCAATATAAATTGAGTTAGAAAACATTTTCCTTAAAAATAAAAATAAATATTACAGTTTTTAAAGTGTGATTAATTAATCTAATCTTAATTAAAACATTATTTGTTGGAATAAAATATTTCATACAGGCCTGTTAAAATTTATTAATGATAATTAGGTAATTTTACTATTGTATCTTATTTTCAGACACCTTAGCCTAGTCAATAATGGAACTTTCTACATAACCAATGGTTCTGAGTTCAAATAATGACATTACCAAAAACTTTATTAACTTAGAAATTTAAGTTTTTTACCTTTAAAATATATTAATTAATGAACTATATACTGCGTTCTGTACTGTATCCTTTCTAGAAGTATATTAGTATATAAATCAGTTGCGAATATATTCAGTTTATTTAAAAAGAATACGTTAAAAAAGGGCATATACAATTTATAATAACCTATATTGAACTTCTAGTTCAGTTTTAGAAGCATGTCTAGTTCATTCAATCCAATACAGGAGAGGACTTTCGCTCCAGTGTAGCAGAAATAGTTCACCGGGACTGTAGCTGAATGATATCCTCGTGACCCTTATTATACGCTCTCTCTCTTCCCTCTAAGCTCTTTCCTATCATCCCCCACCCTGCCGGGAAGCACTCTAGGGAACGACCCTACCCCTATTTCGTTCCCAGTCCTAACTTTTATCTCCAGCGCTGGCCCATCTTTGCAAGTTGGTGTCCCAACACCTCTGAACAAAGCCAGGGGTGCCCCAAGTTTGGGGGGAAATCTTCGCTTACAACAGAGTTTCTAAAACTTTCTCCAGTCCCTTTCGGGCCCACCCTCTGAACTACTTACCCCTTCCAGAGTTCCTAAAACAAACTAATTTGTAAAGTATAAACGGATGTACAAGATTTTAATAAGGCTTGAGCAGTTAGCTAAACAGAGCTGCAGAAGGGAAAGAAAGGCTAACAAAAGTATACGATATCTCTTCAAAATATGAGTTAGTTCTGTTATCAGAATGGAGCATCTTCCTGATAAGTATTAATTTATTTTTCCCTATTGCTGTACAATATCATGCTTTGCTGTTGCCTGAGTGTTTCACAAACATAGGGAAAAATATTTTTTGGAAATACTCCCTGTAAACGTGTAAGTTTTCTAATAATCTTAAGATCACCACATAAATTCCAAGCGTAATCTTGGTACTCTACAGAATTCAGAATATTCGACGGAGTTTAATGATTCTTTAGAGTGAACTGCGTGATTTAGAGGAACTTAAATTGATACATATTTATTTCCGTTTCGCAAAAAAAGGTGCTTTCAAACCTAATGTTGATGCCTCAATAGATATGTGCCATTCAATAAACATTTGTTAAATGTCCTCAATATTGAAATACTTTATATACACTTCACTGCGTTGTTTATAAAATGTTATATAGTTCCAGCTACAAGTAGTTTCCATTGCTGTAACCGGTAACTAAGAGGTTGAGATTGCTCTTTGGTTAACTCTATGTCACGAACGATAGCAATAAAATCCCATCTCTTAATTAAATGTAGCGTTTCATCAATTCCCAATTGGTAGTCCACATTATTAGAAGTAAATAGTTCACTCATTTATCTGCTAAATCTTCATAACTGGTTCCTTCATGCTTTTAAGGGTACTGTATATGGAAGGTTTTCACTATATGGAGCAGGCCTTATTGCAGATATTATGATAGGATATTTGAAACTTTGCTATCTCTTTTCTTACATCCATGATATTTTTGTTATACGGAAGAATCACTCATCAACGTGGCTACGTGGCTCTCGCCACACCATAGCTTCACAAAAGCGCATACATTTGAGTTTCCCAGTCAGCCATATCTTGATAAATATGTGTTGTTCAGTTAATAAAGAACATAATAATATGTGGAGCCCAGTGTCCATCTTGATCGCCCATATTACAAACAAAAACAAACATATATAATACACGTTTAATAATCCTAAATATTTCCTTACTCATATTAGTCGTTGTTACTCTATAACACACGAATCAGAAATTGTCAGTGTGATTAAGACACTGCCTTTGCTTTGGCATAATAACAATACAATGGTAGGCTAATCATAGCATAAAAATACTCTACAAATAGAATTAGATCAACTGCCCACACTATGGCTGTCTCTCTGTGACTTAAATAACTATTGCGTGAGCAAATACGCAGTATCATAACGATACCCTTCAATACACTACAGCCATCTATGTTCAAATGAGAAATATATTTGGTAATGAGTAGAGACCGGATTTTGCCTATTTGTCTTTTTTTCCCTTTATCGTAAAATATAGGCAGTTGGGATATATAGGTGTTTCATCTTATTACAATTACTATCTGTTAATTTTATAGTGCCTAGAATTGCCCATTCTGTTGGTTTTTGCCTATTTTATGAATAAGAGCCTTAATTGCGCCTATTTTATGAATTATGAATAAGAAACTTTATTGTGCCTATTTCGGCCTTCTTTCTTTGATAAATATATTTATTTATTTTGCTGAAAAAGAGTCTAGTTTATAGACATGAAAGTTAGGGTTTGAAAGGGGTTAGTGGGAGGGGGAGGGGAACATGTGACCTTGACAGACTATGTTTAGAACATCACGCCCAATAATAAGGGGTAGTAGGATGGGAGTGTGGAGATTAGAATAGCTACCACTCGGTTTAACCATCATTATTTCAGTACGCGATTGTGTCTTTTAAAGTCAACTTCTGTCTTGGTGGGTTTGTCTACTGATTTTTTTTTGTAACACATCTTGTGTTAACTGTGGTGGAAGAAATGCCCAAGGAAAAAAAAAAGCAAAAGCGCTTTATTTAAGCAATGGATAGGTAGTGATAATAATTTCACGACAGATGGATAAATCATCTTCTGCCAATCGTGTACCAAAGAGGTAAGTTTAATATCTATATCACTAAATTTTATAATAGGATTCAAAATAGGTTTGCAATATTTGAAAAATAACTATCATTATATTTATTATTTGCTTTAAAATAAACAGCATTGGCTATCCATAAGTTTTTTAAATACAAGTGAACTACTTTTAAACTCTTTCATGGATTTAAGATTTATACTTTCTGATATATATTTTAACGGCTTTAGGGCTATTTCAGAATAGTTAGACGTAGTAAATTACGGTAGGTAAAATTACAAATTATATAAATTTGTCCACGTATTTTAGGTAGAGTGTAACAAGAAGTATCATTTAGACCAACACAATCAGCGATGCACTGAAAGGTTTAAAAGAAAAAACTAGCAGGCAAATGTTAATTTCGCAAGTTGTATTTCCTGACAAATGTGAACAATTTTACTCTGAATTGTGCACTGCGATGGTAGCCGCGAATATACCATGGACGAGGCTAAACAATCCCATTTTAAAAGGTTTCCTCACAAAATATACCAACAAGCAGATCCCCGATGAATCCACATTGAGGAAGAAATACTTACATCCTCAATACTTATCCGTAAGTTTTTTGTTTGTTAATCAATTTATTTATTTTTTACATTTTAATTTCAAAGATATTTTAAATTAATTGGAGCTGTGTACTTTCGTTTACTTACATAATTATTTGTTTTGAATATTAAGTGAATTTTTACTCCTTTCTAGACCATTGAGAAGATAAAAGAAAATATTGGAGATTCCTACTTTTGGGCAAGTGTCGATGAGACAACTGACCGTTGCGGCAGATACATCGCAAATATCGTGGTCGGTAAACTTGGCTCCAGAGGACCCAGTTCTCCGCACTTGATTGCCCCAAGAGTGCTTGAAGTCGCTAACAGCTCGACAATTGCCAGAGTTGTCCGCGGTGCTGCTGACAGATAGCGCAGCATACATGCTAAAAGTTGGGGCAAGTTTGAAGGTGTTCTACCCAAAACTAATTCACGTTACCTGCCTGGCACACGCCGTTCACAGAACACATTCGTGCACAGTTCCCGAATATAAATGCTGTAATTTCATCTGTCAAAAAAGTATTTCTGAAAGCTCCTTCGCACATAGCAAAATTTAGGGAAAAATTGCCGAAAACACCTCTTCCCCCACAACCAGTTCTAACACGTTGGGGTACCTGGTTACAAGCGGCAGTGTACTGTGCTGACCACACAACCAGTTCTATCACGTTGGAGTACCTGGTTACAAGCGGCAGTGTACTGTGCTGACCACATGGACAAAACTCAAAGGGTACGTGTATATTTTTAAGAAAACAAGTTTTCTATTTATTCAGAGCTAGATAGTTAAATAATTTTTCCTATACTTCTATTATAGCTTGTTAATTTTGTTCAGAATTTAAATAATGAATTGATTCTCAATAATTTCAGGTAATTCAAACATTTTATGAAGAGTATGCTGTGTCAATAAGAGAGGAAAAGGTTGCTACAACTTCTAGCTCTGTTGTGTCTGATTTGGCCTCTGTAAAGAGCTATTTCGGCAACCTTCCTGGAGTTATCGTGTCACTGGAAGCCAGGGATCTGCCTTTAATAGGATCAGTGAAGATAATGCATACAATACAAGAAGACGTGAAGCAAACCCCTGGACCTGTTGCCTCGTCAGTCGCAACAAAACTTGAACAAGTACTACAACGAAATCCCGGGTAGAGAACAATGGTAGCAGTATCAGACATCTTGGGAGGGCAAAGCACGCCATTGCTGGAGATAAGTTTAAACGCTTCAGAATTGTCAAGTTTAAAATTGTGTCCCTTGACATCGTGTGAAGTTGAGAGAAGCTTTTCAAACAATAAAAATATTCTATCAGACCACAGAACAAATTTCACTTGTGAAAGTCTAGAAAATTATATAGTGATTCAGAGAAATGTGAGTTGCTTGTAGATTACATGTATTAAGTAGCTTGTGGTAAAATAAATTTGACATTTATTATTGTGTGCCTATTTTTAAAGTGCCTATTTTGGTGCCTATATCCTATATTTTTAGTGCCTATTTGCCTTCCTATTTTAAACATTTTTGGTGCCTATGAACCCGGTCCCTCGTAATGAGACTGATTTGTGTTATGTCTTATTATAAGTCACTTAATATTTTCGCATTCAAAAACTACTCTGTACGTAATTATATGACAGATCAAGGCCGTGTTCCTTTCACTGAAACGTAGTAAGATACAAGCCCTACACGTTGAACCAGAACCCTATGTAAAATATTATTGTGAAGTGATTTGATATTTGTATGGCCATTTCCAAGGTATACAAACAAAAACTGACTTAAAACATCACAGATTACTAAAACTTAGTGGGACGTCGAGTATCAACTGAAATCCTTGGCGTTCCACAAGGGGGACCACATTTTGAGAAACAACTTTACCATATTGACATCACTAAACTAGTAATTACATTGAAAGATACAGGGGGAAAAGGGGTAAGTAACATTATACACATTATTCAGAACAAACTTTTATATCTCAAACCTCATAAAGACCCCAGAAAATACTTATATATATATATGTCCGAAAGAGACCTATTTTAGCCCTAATTTAAAGTATATTAGAAAGGTCTCATGATCGTTTAACAGATGCCAAAACTAACCTAATTTGAGTTAAAATTGGACTGTCCCCCTTTCCCCTATACCTTTAATTTACTGGGGTGACCTGGGGGTCCAAGGTAAGGGGTAGGGGTCAGTGCTTGGGGTCCAGAAATCAATCCTTGGTCCTGGAACAGATGTATCTGACTACCAAACCCTTACTTCACCTCTGAGAAGACTTGTATTAATCACAAATTGTAAATGTGTGGAATGCCAGGCCTCCACCACGGTTCGGATTCCACGTTAAACTGTAGGTCCTCCATTTCATCACACAATCACCCTACCATTACACATTAGCGAAAGTGCGTATAGTTCTAACTGGTAGTAAAACGCGGTGCTAATAATAATTTAACTTACTGTTTGCGTTTTGTTAGTTTTATGGCATATTACTCCTGTTGGAGGACATTAATTTGTACTGAGTGACGGGGTATTCTATTCAGTTTTGCAGGTATCATGTAAGTAGGGGTTCAAATCCAGGAAGGATATATTAAAATTTGTTTATCTCTCAAATGATTTACCACTACCCATCCATGCAGATTTAGGTACAGCCTATCTAAATGTTACCTTCCTCATTAGCACCAATAATTATCTACTACGAAATGAATATAGTCCCGAGAGGATAGTAAGTCGTTCTGAAACTAAAGATCCAACTACCTTGCTTAAATTTCATGCTTTGGTATTTATTAAACTAGTAGTGTCGCATAAATAATGTATGTACCAGGTATGTATTATAACTTATAAGGGAAGTTTTATAAAATTTTATGACCTACCTACACTCAACTCCGGACCAATCACAGCTCACGTGTTATGGAACTATTCATCAGTGAAATTAACATGATCATCATTCGATGGTAGAGTTTGTTTGCATCCTTCGCACTATATTTTAATTTAGTCAACAGAACTTTATATTTGTATGGACACCAGAATATTAGGATATAAGCAATGTCAGAGAAAGAAGGGAAAGGTATAAAAGATATTAGTGAGCCAGGTTTTGGGCAAATTGAAGTCCAGTTTTCTGAAAACACGTCTTACAATCAGCTAGGACAGATAAGGTACATATTGCCGGTTATCGTATCCATACAGGTTAGAAATTACTCATTTTCTGTTATATCAGTACTTTTAAAACATCATATTTAAAACATGAATTTAAATGAGGGCACCACTTAGTACATCAGTGACATGCCTGTTTAATTGATCAAATATAATATTAGAAATACTACTCTGAAATGTAGCAATCCTAAAAGTTTTCTATGACGCATTTTCTAGGATGGGCCATTGGTGACCCATAAAGGGTAAACAAATTGTACCCTACATGAGTTCAAGAGTTAAAATGCTTTAAATAAAAAGTGTTTTCCCATAAATATAATATAATTTTGATCTTTTTATCTTTAAAGCTCATTTCACAAGCGAAATATTAGCTTACATTTTGAACTATCCCTCAAAATACAAGATCTTCAGAAATCATTTTGAATGATCACAATATTCCCGCGAGTCTAATATTTAGAGGTGAAAACTACCTTTTAATAAATAATGGTCTTTGATACAAAACCTTTGAATATTTAAGTAATGTTAATTTCAAAAAAATATCTGCTCAGATTCATAGGTGAAACATAACAGAGCTCCAACTATCCAGGATAACATCTAGTCTTCCCACACATTTTGCCCCTCGACTCTGCTAAGAAACTCCTATCATACTTGTATCCAAACAAAACTGAATCTAATTTGGTAAACTTTTAAGACAACACTATCACTCATCAGGCCCATGGAGAGAGGCTAATGATGTTATAGATGTTATAATCTTCAATATTACTTTGGTTATCTACATATCTTGTTGTTTAGTGAAATCTAATCAAAGCTGTCTTTAAAATAATTTTTGATTATTTTAACACCGTGTTTTTCTACCCTATGGTTTCCAAGCGTCTTTGAAAATTAAATAAGAAAACAGGCAATTCTGTTTCAAAATATTTCTAGGAGTATATTTTATTAGACATCTTAACAATATATAGAACCAAATGACATAATAGGTATATTTGAAAAATTAAATATTATATAATTTAAGACTCTATTTGCATACATCATCCTAGATAAAATTATTTTAAAATAGTTTGTCTCAACTTTGTATTATAGTTTTTCAAAATACAGATATTGTATGTACACTAAATTACAATATGAATAAATTATTAAGTTTAAGCTGTTTTCTTTTTTCATTTAAAATTTACCTTCCAGATTTTTAGGCTTTGTAAAATATCACTATCTAATAAATTATTCAATGATACGAACTTTGGCCACCCTTATAATGAAATGAAGAGAGCAACCTAACCTGGTATACGACTCTCCAAGTGTCAGGGATTACCTGCCTCAAAATAACGTAATAACCAAATCGTATAACCAGTTTGTATCTTAAGCGGATTAAGCAAATAGCAAACTTTAAAATACACGCATTATAAAATATAAATTAATATCAATGGGTAATGGGAGACTGTGTAGGTGGGTTGTGGCCTAATCCTGAAATCGTGCACGATTTGCTTTTGGAGAAACACTTATGAATTGCGGTCCACTCACTTGAGAAAGAGAGAGGTATGAGTTGAGTCCACCTAATTAGCATTGTGCTTTCTATAATGCTGTCTTAAATGTCATCAACATCTCTCATTATTAACTTCCTCAGTTCTTGTCTTTCAATGGTTTTGGAAAGAAAATTGAAGGTTATATATTAGGTTGGGTTAGGTCAGAACAACAGACTAAGCTGCAATTCGTCCGTGTCTCTAAAACTTTGGAGTCACATTTCACCTTTCTCTATAGAGGTAAACAAACAGCCCGTGGAGCCACAACTCACCTGCAGCCACGGGAGAATTCGTAATAGTAATAATAATAATATTCTACACGTAAAATTATTAAATAGCCATGTTTTATAAAATTCGCGAACAATTTCCATATAATCCTGATACTTTTCATTCTTGTTGCGTGGGCTTCCGTTGAATGTGCAGGGAAGGATAACAATCCTGCCACATGTTGCCACATGTTGAAAGTTATGATGGTCCCAAGTATGAACATGGTCAATGAGAGTATTAGTTTTTTCTACTCGGACTACATTTTGGGTGATTTTTAAGAAAGTTCAAACTGTTTACATCCCTACACGTGCACTTACTGTCAACCAACCATTGCAGGAGTAGTTGATCTGTTTCATAGAGAACATCTTGAGCAATAGGTTTACGTGTAATGAATCTAATTAAGGCAAAATAGACCATAGTTAATCAGTCTCGTAAGTTGATGGTGCTTGACACATATTTTGGATCATAATTCCATCCTTGTTTGCCATTTTGAAAGAAGCATGGGTAATACATATCATATGATCTTTATACGAGCTAAATATTGAAATTCACTTCAAAGGTTGAGCACTATTAAATATCAGATGGCAAATAATATCTATATCTTTAAAGTTGTTTCACTTTAATTTGCAAAGAATATCTCAGATACATTAGGATATGTTGGATAATTAAATTGGGGCAGATTTATTTAATTACCTTCAATTGTGTAATGAGTTGTTCAGTGCAATTTAGTTGAATTTGCTGCCTCTTACTCGGTGTTGGACGCCGGTCTATTCATTGTACAAATAGACTTGGCCATACTTAATCTGGTGTTCTGAAGCTGGTAGATGATAATGTTTTATCATGATTGGGATAGATTTGTTTCTAGACTCGGAAGTTATATGGCTCACCAAAATTAATTTGCTCTATTTGGACAGAATTAGCCTACTGGCCATGCTAGGAGTGGCATTGTGTGATCGTTTGTTGTCTTTATAGTTCTGTGATATCTTGTGAATATTGAGCACTAGTTTCTTAATCTGATCACATGTTCGGAGCTCCGGAAGGTTGAATTTTGCTTCATGACTACACATATTACCCTCTGATTTAAATCAAATAGCCCCGCAATGTTCACACGAATTGTTGCCCTAATAAAGTTCCATATACGTATTTTGACGAAGAGTAATTTTGTTTGTTCTTGGTATTGGAGGAGTAGCAAGCGCTGGCTGTGCTCTGCCAACTTTGTGTCTGGCTCAACAAGCGTCTAGTGCACATCTGTTATATAATATAGCAGCCTTATAATAAACATTGACTTAAGAAATGTAGTTGTGTGTAGCGACGATCTGATGTAAGGAACAAATAGAACTGAGCAAATATTTTTTAAATTACTATCTATAATAAAAAAAGGAAGTGTTTGTCTGTGTGTGTNCAAATTCACCTTGAAGCAGGATTTTTAAATTTTTAATTAGAATATTTCTAACAAATTAAAAAAAAATTTAATCTGGTTTAAAATTAAGTTTCAGAGATAACGTTTCAAAATGAAAATGGGCACCATGCGGGTGGGGGGGGGAGGGAGGGGGGCGCTTACATAATTCTTATACCACAGTCGATCACGGGCAGCGCCGTAAGGGATTGCTAGTATATACTAAATTAAGAGAAACTTATAACCCAACATGAGAGTTTTAATAATACAGTCATTAAGTATTAATAGTGTGAAATCTTTTCTCATCCTCACCTTTAGAATAATACATTTTACTATCAACTTCATATTGTATACATGATTAACGATACAAATATATCCTTCTAAATCCTGTCACTTAAATAATATGCCAATTGGTTTGTTGATACTTATAAACAATGTTACGCTAAGTATTACTATTTTGTTTCCAAGTAGGTTGTTGAAGAAGTCAAAGGTAAAGATACTTCACAGTCCATGAATTACTGTTTATATTTATATTCACTTCCTAACATTCTCCCAACTAATTGTACAGTTATCACAAATTGAGAGTTAATATTGAAAAAATAAAGACATCATGCTCCATTTGATTTAATTAAAAAGCATTTGAACCACTTTGGTCAAAATCGAATGATAAACGGTGAAGGTTATAACATGATCAAATTTCAATAATTTTGTTTTATTATTTATAAATGTATTTTCAGTAGAATATTATGGAGAGTTGCCAGTGTAAATATAGCTAGTTAAATCGGTACACATGAAATGTTATCAGTTCAAACCCCCTATATACCCATTAGGATAATGTTACATAGCCTTTTAACCATATATCTCACTTTGTTATGTATTTCTGTCGATAGCTGACCAATTAGTGTTCTTCTGTGTGATGATCAGTTTCCACAAGCTGTGCCTATCCTAGAAAGACCAATTAGTGTTCTTCTGTGTGATGATCAGCTTCCACAAGCTGTGCCTATCCTAGAAAGACTTCACTTCACGCTTACCGGTGTTTATTTTCCCATCAGTAACTCACCTGACACTCGTAAGTTCCATTGTCCCTCTTCTGCACGTACTTGATCTGAAGGCTCCAGTCATCGCCTCCTTCGGAGTGAACCACCTGGAACCTCTCGTCGTTAGTGTAGGTGAACACTCCTGATGTGAGAATGTGCCAGTCTCTCCTTCTGATCCATGACACCTGGCGGAACATTACACATATGATTACACCTGGCAACACTCTACAACATAACAGAACATTACACACCTCCTTACAGCTTTCAACAAACAACACACACTCTTAGTGCCATACTTTAGTTAATATTATCTTGTGGGGTTAGGTAACGCGAAATACGACCGGGAATTTTGATTTCTCAGTGACAAAATAATTTAGGTCTCGAATATACACTGTTGCGTTACCACAACACCAGGAGTCCCAGATTACTTAGAAAAGAGTTTGTTATTTTAAATGATGGTTCATGCTAAAATGGAGGATAATGGTACCAAATTGTATTTATAAGAATAAACCTTCCATATTTGGTTTAATTATTTTAGGAAAATCCATTATATTTAAAATTTACTTAGGATTCTATATTATTTACATGGAAGTGTAATAGGGATAAGAGTAGATAGTTATTATAAATGTAGATATAGCCTCCCAAAATGCTGAGCTATGTGATGTTGGGGTGCGAATTCCTGAAATGTGAGCTGCGTGTGTAATTTCATAAATGGTTTTTAAATCTTTGTTTACACAATTGAGAGTGAATTAATTTTAAATTTAACTTTACCTTATTATTGTTAAGTGTGTATAGTGGAATTTAACGTAAACTGATACAAAACTGGTGTAATTTGTATTTTGACTAAATACAGTATGTCATTTAGGCTATATAGAACGGTAGATGAAATATATTTATAAATAATTTAAATAATATATGTGTATATAATATTGCAATATAACTTTTTTCACTAATTTTTTCCATTATCTGATAAAAATAATACTAACAATTTAAAAAAAATACTTTTTGATCTAGCCTATATTATGCTACTAGAGTAATTCAAGAGTGTAGAAATGGCATAACGTTAAAAGTTGGGATACAGCTTTTAGGATGATGTTTTTGTTTTGTTTTGTAATAGTAAGGAAAAGTTTCCAAGAAATTCCGAAATTTTACTAAAGGGCAGAAAGGAAATAGGTTTAGAAGTGAATTTTGAAAAAACTAAATATATGATCGCACAGAGAACGCAGATTAAGACAATATTCTTTAACATTACGATGTATAATGTTCCAATGGGACCACGCCCACTACGAACGTTAATGGATGTATCGCATCAATTCATACTACCCGCCCCAATAAAATCAATTAAACTTAGGATCCCTACAATAGTATTGTTCGCTGTTGTAGTTCTTGTAGGCTAAGAAGACATAATATAACCATGCTGGACAATATGTTTCACTACTCAATCCAAACCAATGTAATATTTATTCTTTCCACGTACTTACCAAATGTATCTGCTAGTTATAGAAACCTGCTAGGCTGGACGACTCACGGTAAACCAAGACCGGCAACTGGAGCAGGAAAAGCCGGTGTATCAACAAACGCGTCCCGGCACTCCGATGTACTAGCGTGAAATGAACCAAGGACTATCTACTTCGACTAGAAGACAACTA
>CABFOV010002966.1:0-16143 GCA_902141375.1 Timema poppense | reverse complement strand
TTAAATACTTGCACAACTTAAATTTGTAAAGTTGTTTACTTCGAGTATGATTTCCAACGGAACTCATTATGGTATATTGAGACCATTTATTGTCATCTGCGCTATTGTCATTAATTGAATAAAACTACTCTTTGTTGAATTTACATATTTTTACTATTTCCATTTTTTTGTATGTTAGTTTATATCCTCTCCCTTTATTACCTTATAATGGTCGGGGTAATAACGAGTAGTAGAGAGGGTGTAACAATTCTAGATATTAAGTCGAACAAAAAATATCATTTGATAGAGTTAATGAGTTAAGGAACATTTTTAACAGCAATGACAATGTTATAATTGAAATTAGGACTGGAATGCAGTCGGGAATTGCATGTTATTACTCGATCAGTAAGTTGTTAGCAACTCACCTGCTTTCAATGAATGAAAAACTAAGAATATATAATAAAAAATACCGGCTGTTCTCTAGGCTTGTGAAACATGGTCGCTTACATTGTTTGAGGAAAATAAACTTACGGTACTAGAAAACATGGTGCTTAGGAATATATTTAATCTTAAAAGGTATAAAGTTATAGAAGTTAGAGTAGGTTAAATAATGATTATATATATATATATATATATATATATCCTGTACTATATATATATATATATATATATATATATATATCCTGTACTAGTCCCAATATATTGCTAGGAAAACCAAGTTTTGTAGATTAAAGTGGGGAGGCAATGCAGCATGAATGGGATAATCTAGAACCATGTTCAGGTTTTTTACGGGTAAGTCCAATGGGAAGAGACCATTGGGAAGACCTAGACTCAGATGGGAGGATAAATGAAAATGAAATAGTTATGTTGTCATTAAGTGTACTGAATATAGCCAGTTCAATTTATGGATAGTTGGAGTTCTTTTGTAAGTGTGGCAACTAAATTTCTAGTTCCTTATGTCAGAGTAAGGATATAATGTCGACTATGAATTTGAGAAATATTGATCATCGTCGTAATTTTCAAATTATTAAAAATATTTACCTTTTAGAAAGCTTGCGTTTAAAGGATAGATTTATGTTATTTGTTTATATCTGCATCACTTTTCTTTATGAAACAAATTATGAGATACTCTACATGCCACGCTTAAAACAAAGTTTTATCTAAAGGTCAAATAGATGTTTGTCTAAGCATGAAGGATTACATGGAATTATAATTATTATATCTCCATGGTACATAATAATAAAAAATGTATTTGAACATATAACTCATTGTACAATTGAACGATATATAACACGATTTAAAATGTTTCATATAATATTTATTTCAAACCTATCTAGCTATATATAGTCTGGAATTCACGTGGATGAAGGTCTCATTGTTTCTACTAAAGTTGGATTTTCATAAAAGACCATTATTTTAAAACTGGAAACTCAGGTCACCACAATGGCGGGACACAAATATTGCAATAATAGTATTTACATTCTTCGTATGTTTGATTAAAAATTTAAAGATAAATTATATATTATTCCATAAAGAAGTGTTATTTGAATCTTTTTAAATTAATTTTATAACTAACAAATCAAATAAGATATATTTCTAGAATATCAAATTTAGTGACTTTCAAACAACATTGGTGGTTGAAGGTGGGTTTACTATAAGACACAGGGTTTATTCTCATCTTACGGGGATAAGATTTGGCTCAAAACCAGGATAAGCGTGATGTTAATTTAATTTTAAAATAATTTTATACTCTATTAAATGTATGTATATAATAATAAAAGGTGTTAGACAAGATGTAACCTATCTCCAATGTTATTAAACGCTTACGTAGACGACACTAATAGAGGTAAAAGAATAAATCATGTTAGGAATTCGAAGAGGAAGAGAAATTATCAAAACGCTTTGTTTTACTGATTACATTGCTGTTTGTGCTGAAAGTGAAAGGGATCTTCAATAAATAATGACACTGATATATAAAATATTGAAGATTGGATATAATATCTGGAACAACAAAAAATATCATTATATGGGGTAAAAGAGAAACTAGTAAAACGAATAATCTAACTAGAAGTAAGACTAAAGCAAGTATTGGAGTTCTTTCTGATACCTAGGAAAGAAAATAACCAAAAATATTACAAGATAGAAAGATATTAAAATTAGAATAGCACAAGGGAAAAAGTTTGTATGATAAAAAGTAATTACTATCCTTGACTATCATACATTTGGAAATTAGGGAAATATTCCAAAAGCATGTTTGGTGTTTGGAGCGGTGTGCTTTATGGAGGTGAAATATGAACCATTGGTGCAACTGAAAGGAAAGTAATAGAATAATTTGAAAATTGGTGCTACAGTATAATGTTTATAAGATCATGGATGGAGGTGTTATGAAATGCAAATAAAGAAAGAAAACTTTGGAGAGGTATAGAGCAAAGAAGAGTTAACATGGCAGGATATATTATACCGGGACATGATAGTTTGATGAAGATAATTATAGAAGGAGATGCAGAATGAAGAAATTCAAGAGGTAGACCACGACCGGGGTACATGTCAGATAGCGAACGATATTGGTAGAAGAAGGGATAAAATTGAAATAAAATGTAACCTAGGATGAACAAAAGTGTAGCTGCAGCAAACCAATTGCAAGTTTGATGACCTAATGAATGAATCTCATTTCAATAATACATTCCTCATGTCTAATTTATTAGTATAAATATGCAACTAAACACTATAGGCGTTGTAATTTTTTGGAAGTTATATTTTTGATTAGGTATATGATTGGTGTAAAATCTTCAATATACTTGGTCAGCTTGAAAATAATTTTAAAACTATTCAAAATACCTTATCATCGCTTCTACCAAAATAAAATTTGAGGTTAAATTTATTTCCCATTTTGTCTTTGATAAAAAGGTGAAGAAGCCTTTTAGAAAAATCGGTAAACATTTTGATCAAAGATGAACAACCCACAGTTCACATATAGCCCCCCTAACCCTACAGTTCCATCTTATAGCCCGTGATACAATTTTAAATCCAAGCACCTACAACTTTAGAAAGTAAAATTAATGATTACTTTAAATACTGCATTATTAATTTTAAGTAAAAACCTATAGTACGAAGATATAATTCAAACCAAGTTGCTATATAACACAGACTGCTAAAAGTAATTTGATTTCTTTCTGTGCCATGGCACCTACGAGTGCTCTTAATAAATAAACTCCTTGACCTTCTGATTAATAAACTTGAAGGTAAGCGGGATGCCCAGGTAGATGAGATGTTGCCAATCAGATGCAGCCTTTGGATAAATATTGACAAACTCTTAACAGTACAAAAGTTTGGTGTTCACTGTAATAAACAACAACATTCGTGTTATATAAACCTGTAAACAAATTTTAAGACTGAAGTTTTCTAATTTGAAAAGCCCAAATATTTTCATATTTTGGTTGATGATAAAGAGCTAAATGACTAGGAAACGAAATGTAACAGGTATTAGGGGTTTATGAGCCTGTATCGGACATTAAAATTCGAGTTATGTAATTTAACAGGAGGGTAATAACACATCATTTGTATTTTCCTCATCCACTGTTTGTTTTCCTACTGCAGGATAGACAGCTCCATCCTGTAACGCTATACACCAACTTTATTTCTAGCATTTATTACTTTGTGTTTAAGTATAGGAGAAGGCGCTGGCCTTAACTTCTTCCAAATAAAAACGTTATTATTATTATTATTATTATTATTATTATTAGAGCACTTTAATTTGCAAGAAAGTTACAAATTCTTCCTATGCTAATAAAACAAAGTGCTTTTTAATTATTTAAATGTGGTCTGCAAGATTATTTAATTTCAATTGTATAGTCAAGGTGTTAAACAACGGACATGGATAAAGATTTAGATAAAATAGTGAGGCATAATGTTTGGTAAAATTGTGAAAATTAGATAGTTGATTGTTTTAAAATTTAAACTATCTGTTGGTGAGTTTTTAGATTATTTGATCATATAAAAAACATAAAAACTTGAATATATTTATAAATATTTCATCAGCTTTGATATTTCTTTCAAAAAGTGTACAATTGTTCATGGGAATGAGTAAAACTTACTTTTTTTTGCGAAAAAAATAATTAATAATTAAACTTGTGCTAAGAGTTGACTTATCATAAAGAATCAAACTGACGTAAACGTATGTAATAAAAGTTTATCCGAACCAGGAGGGAGTTTTGTGTCACCACAACGGAGGAAAATATGAACTTGTGAGAAAGATATTCAAATCATAAATTGGTGGTTTGCAATAATAAATATAACCAATTAATATAACAAAATGCGTATAGTAGTTTTGACAAAATTTGCATTTCCAATGTCGAGAATGTCCACGTATAGTTTGGATTCTTTTGAAACTAACTATAATTAATAGCATACCATCACATTTTATGTAACTACTTTCTCGCACCTGATGGATATAGAAATTATTGTTTTATCAAATCCTGCCCTAATTATTTTAATCGAGTTTTGTACTAAGAGTTATTTTTAACATTATAAACAGAGTAGTAACACTCATTTTCCCATGATAATTCCAATGAGGCTACAACTGCTTGAATCTCATACGATCCAGTAAGATGATGGGTGTATAGCTTGTAAAAATAGAAGATAACGTTATTAAAAAATTTAGTTTACTCATTATTTGTGTGCCTTTTAATCTGCAATTTCATTGGTTAATCTTAAGCTTCATCATTTTGTAATATTTATATATTTTAATGGTGAAATCAACACACAAAATATAAAATAATCTGTTCTGTACCAAACACATTATATTAATAGAGGAACTTTAAGATTTTTAAACATATGTTCTCACAAATTATCTGAGAAGATTTCATGTGTGAAACGTTAAATTTACTAACTTTATGTATAAGTATTATGATAACTATATCAATTAAAATTTAGATATATTTTTAATTAAATAATATATTAAATTCTTTTAAATGAATTAAATTTTATTTGGCCTTATTTTGTATTTTTCTATGTCTTTTAAAAATTTGATATTTCTGGATGGACCTAACTTAATTAATTTACAAAAAATGAATTTTATTAGTATAAAAGCATTTATTTTGTAGTAAAAATAGCTTCTAGACGAAACATGCTAACATAGTCAATTGTTTATGGATCAATTTAGAATAATAATCAATGCCTAGGTATCAGTTTTACATTCCATAAAGTAGCAACGCCACGAAGTTTCAAATCCATTTCAAATGGCACGTTGAGTATTACACCACTGGAAGTTCAAGAGTGGGCTTGCATTCATTTAAAACTTGAAAACATTCCATCAAATTCCCAGCTTCATTCACGCCATTCAAACTTTCCCAACACCCTCTCACTTACCCGCCCTTGCAACTGGTAACCCACGTGCTACGAGTTGAAGTGCAAACCTGGTTGAATTAAACCCTCTGCCCTTTACGATCGACCAAACCTTCAAATTGTTTCTGCTCACCAAAGCGATAATATATCTGGGATGGAATTCAGCACTCATTGAATAACATACTATTTACAGTGTAGGTCATGTGACAACGACAGATGTTGGGAGATGTTTCTACTTTCTCATATAGATAAAATATTGATATCATGAATAATTTCAACTTTAGAAATATGATGAGGATTATTGTCTAACAATTCCTCGGACACCATAAATAGGACCTTACAATTATTAATCTGTGGCTGAAACCAAATGACTTGGATGGCTTTGGTTTAAAACTTTTACTTAGATGGTAAAATCTCAAGGAGAAATTGAAATTGTTATTAAATTCTAAAATTAATATTATTTTACTGACGACCTATTTTATAGTATTGCTGTGTTTGTGTTATTTGTGCGTGCTTAATTTGCTAATTTCCGTGAAATCAGCTATTTTAAATGGTATCAAACATAGATATCCGGTAAGTGCGTCTTATTAAAATTGATAGTAAATAAATATCAAAAGAGAAAATAAAAGTTATTATTTGTTTAGGCCTGGTTGACTGGATGTTTTAAACACGATTTACATTGTTAATGATTTTCCTTGTATTTTATTTGTAAATCGAATAACCTAATGATTTAATTTACTTTCAAAAACATTCGAAATGTTTTTGTTGATAGGAAGTTATTTATCCTAATTTTTCTAGCGATTACAATGTGTTTAATAAACAAGCATCAATGACTAAACAGTGTTGTGTGTTTGGATGCCATTCACTGCAAAATAAAAAACAGTTAATAATTCCATCACTTACCAAATCGAGGAAAATCTCCAGTGCTGTGTAAGAAATGGTTGAATAGAACTAACCAGAAGAAATATATACACTCTGTATCAAGTGTCGTTTGTTATAAGTATTTAAAGAGTCAGATTTTGATCACTACTCTATTTTAAAAGAATAACTTATGCCCCAGATCAAAATCCATGAAAGAAAATTAAAATCTGAAGCTTGTCCCTTGTGGTTTTGAAATGTCAAGATGTTTCGGGAGCTCCAAAGCGTAATTCCATCTACATTATAAAGTGAAATCATCGCTACTACTAGCAAGAATACGATTATTTATGCTATATCTACAGATATTACGGAGCTGAACATAAATATTGGCATGTATTTCCAATCAACATTTGAAATGTCCATTATAATATGTGAACTTGGAAGTGAAATATATAAATCAATGCGTAGGGAATCATCATATAATGAGGAAGTACAAGAAATTGACTTATCCTTTAATCTTTATGAATGTTACATCATTTGTGATGGGCTATTGGCAGCTAGCCCCCACACACCAATATATATACTCCTTAACATTACATTAAATAATCATCGCCATATACTCCAGTTGACTCACCTCTCCATAAACCTGGTCAGCCAACTCGACACAAAGTCACCTTTAACTTCGTTGGATTTTATGATAATAATATACATGAAAGCCGAGCCCCTCCGAAACTTTGAAATAAACCATTGATATTCACGCCTGCATATTAGCCACTCGACGCCGATGGGCCTAGAAATGGTCTTAGGCCCAGTTTCATAGTCAAATTTAGTACGCCTCAAGTGTGGCGCTACACTAAATACAAGACGACACCTACCTAGACCAGAATGGAATGGGTCAGTTTCCTATGAGAGAATGGCCCATTCCATTTCGAGTTTAGGTAGGTGTCGTCATGTACTTAGTGTAGCGCCGCACTTGAGGCGTACTAAATTTAACTATGAAACTGGCCCTTAGTCTTTGTTCAGACGTCCCTCTCTCCTCCCCCCCCCTTCCCCTTCCTTGGTCATGTGCTAAATAACTATTAGAAGTGTATATACGCAGAAGGTTTAGTCTAAAAAGTGTACTTTATAATTTATTCGAATTGTTAATTTCAATTGTATTCTGAGACCCTGCCCGGGGCTCATGCTGCCCTATTGCACTTGCTACATTCCAGGGAGATCGAAGAAAACTCTTATCTGCATAGCTTGGCACACCAAGCGTATGCCATATCGAACATGTGATCTAATTTAACAATGTTAGTTTTCTCTTTGACCCAGCTTTGGGCGCATGAAATGGCGTTATTGTCATATTCGATTATCTTTTTCCCTGTACGGGATTTAATCTGGTGTATTTATCAAAATGGGTAGTAAGGATAAGTATGATCTATGTTGCTTTTGACAAGCTTTTAAGTCGCTTAATGACAGTTGGAATATCTGCTCTCGCCCTAAGGGGGCCGCCTTGGTAGGTGAGAAGTGTCCGTGCAGACTTTCAGGAATCCCATTATATTTAATCGGTGATAAGTTAATTTAAAATATGTTTCACGCTAAAATGGAGTCAAAAGATTATAACAGGGCTATGTTTGCTTAAAAACTCTTTATTTTTAGTTTTAATAATATAAATAAAATCGTGAAAATATAACATTAGCACATCTTCAATGTAATTTTAAATATATTTATGTAGCAATGAGACTAGGCTCGATGTAACAATGCTCTAGATTAAGCCTTCCTCTAACAAATACCTTATTTTTTGATAGGCACACAACAGAAAATTCTAAGTTATTTGAGAATTACTTTTGTAGTTTAAAAGAGTCAAAGGCGTAAGTTTGGTACTGGATAGTGTCGCCATCAAGCCACTTACTTGCTCGGAAGAGAGCAAAAGAAGGAAAGTGAGATAAATATTCCCCCTATTCTGTGCGCATGCGCTCTTTTAGTTTACTACTGGGTGGTATGCAAGAATGATGCTCGAGTCCATTCCGTCTCCTCTCTCTCTACCTCTGGCTTGACATTGATCTTGCGTACCGCACTTTTTGTTGGGTCAAAGTACGGTTGATTGATTCTGCATATTTTTTGATTTTTTGTAATGTAGTCTGCTCATTATTATAATTAAGACTCAAACAATATCTGGCACAGTAATTAATTAGTTTTCTATTACGTTTGAAATACTTTCAATTATATAATTTTTATTTAGTTACTTGTGATACATATTCTTGTTTATTTTTTAAAATGGATTACGTGACACTTAAATAAGACAAACGTGGAGAAAAAATAAACACAACTACAACTTGGTGTTCGCCGCAAAAAGAAACACAGGAAGAAAGCCGTGGGAACATTTATTTGATAAAACAAAGTATATATATGTATATATATATAAACTTTATTTTAATAATAATAATAATAATAGTGAACACAAATGTTCTATAAGAAACGATTAACTCAAATTAGAATGTGTTTTGTCAAGTACTACCTACAGTAGTCCATAAAAAACTAATAATAGATAACAATAAATAAGATAACTATTTTTTTTCAGACAAGGTGTTTTTCTCTGTTCAGGCAGAAAGGACAAAGCTGATTGTCAGGACAGCTTAAGCCCTTCTTATTGCACTTAAATCGAAATGTATACAACGTTGGATTCAACAAAACTTGAAGACAAAGCTATGGGAACAATTTAGAGATTAGTCAGCTTTGTACGGGGTAAGAAAACTACATTAATAAGTTTTCCATTATCAATTTTCAGGAGCAAATAATTTTGTGTGAAAATAGCTAGATACATACGGTATTTATTTCATTTTCATGATCTATAATATCCTGACCGCTTGTCCAATTTGGTAATTATCTCCATATGTCTACTAAATGTACCACACTAAGAGATTGAATGTGATAGAGGTTTCAAACCTTTGTTTGCGGGTCCCTAGGGATCTGTGAAGGCACCTATGGGGGCTCGCGAAACAAATATATGCCTTAGTTTTTTTAAGTTATCCTTTATTTGAATTTTCACACCATATAAAACATATACAGTATTCACAATATTTTTAAAAATCTCNTATATATATATATTTCTAATAACATTTGGTTTCTTATATCAAATACTATCAGACTACTATCACAAACCGGGGTGATTATGGTGAAGGAGATAAATATAGTCAGGGGCAGACTAAGGGTATTGTTACAAGCGGAGAATATTTCTGCCACCCCCCATCCCGCCCCGTCCCCCAAGCATCGTGGCGATGATTAAATCGATCCTGGGGTCTTTGTTGAAGTATGCAATAATTTAATCAAGTTGTAAACAATACCATACCATCCATTACACTGGAAAATGGTTAAATGAATAGTCATGAAATGAACTATGAAGTTTTGACTTTAGTTATAATTAATTGCGTACTATAACAAAAAAAGTGTTAGCTACATTAAATACCTTACACCCTAAAGGCTTACTTAGAATTTACAATACAAGAATTATATCCAATGATGTATTAGTATATACAGTCAAATAATATATTTTATATAAATATAATTACTATAAAAACAGTATTTGCTAGAGTTGTTGCAAGCTACGAAGTTCCACCCACGGCAGCCATTGGTGCCCCAAGCGTCCGCTTATTTCTTTTGCACCTTAGTCCACCCTTGTCTAGAGTAAAATTTTAGGAAAGTCTTTCTAGGTTCTATTTTTATGAATAGCAATTGTATATCTAGTTAAATAAAATTCATCACTACTGTAGTTAAAATAATAAAGTCTAAGCCTTATTTATGAAAATTTAGCTATAAAATTCTATTTCTCAACTTTCGCCCTTGTAAACCTCTTGACCGTAAATTCTCTGGTTGACAGTAGTAGGTAAATTTTTAAAAAAAATTATTCAGGTGTGCACCATCATTTTGTACCAGTTGCAAGGATTGGTTGCTACCGGTGGCGGCGGAACATTATTTGTGTAGAAAGGGGACGAGTGGGGGTCGCGAGGAAAAAAAAAAAATTTTTTTAGAGGTTTCTTTCACCCCTTCACCTCCTCCCTTTCTTTACCCCTTTTCGCAATACATTTTTTAAGCTTGGATGTTCCTAAAAGTTATTTGAAGATGTCCTCCCCAAATTTAGAAAATCCGATTATTTTCATGCTATTTAAAGAAGTCTACTTCAATTATTTTTTTTTAGTTTAAGTACCTCTAGAAGCCATTAGGAGTGGTCCTCGCCTATAATTGGAAAATAAAGATAGATGCCTCTAGAAACTATTTAAAGTGGTTTTCCCTAACTTTTGTTTAAATGTATGACTTTAAATGCTATTTGAATTGATCCTCACCTGGACATTTTTGAAAATTGGATATTTTTCAGAATACATTTGGAGTCATCATCTGGATTTTTTAAATTATTTGTATCTGGGATCTATTTGGAGTGACCCTCTACTAGAAATTTGTTTTAAAGATGCCTCTAGAACAGGGGCGTATACACAAAGGGGATCCAGCGGGTCCAAGGCTCCCATGGAGGAGAACATGAAGTATAAATAAAATATTTAATAAGAAGTAATGATTTAGCAATGTTAAATCACCTTAAAAAAGTGGTTGAAAATAACCCAATGTCTCAATACAATGTGAGCAGTGGCATATCCATGATTATGTCAAGATGGGTGGAGGGCGGGGAGAAGGTGCCTACACAACAAAAGAAATACCTTTAGGAAATAATAAAGTGGTGGTCCATGCCCTAGGGGTTTTCCCCCCCGGAGAAAAATTGTAATTCTAAGGTTTAAAATGGCGCCCCTTAAGTATATTTTGTACTTATAGCTTCTGATAAGACTTATATTGGTTATAAATATCTGTCACCTTGGATTTGGTTGCCAGATTTAATTTATTGATATAGCCACTGTAGCATATTTATTTTGTTTATGATTATATTTTTTAAATTATCTAAAAAATAAAAATGCCTATTTAAAGCGACTATAGTTTAGTAAAAATATGAAAATAAAATCATTAGTAGCTAACACGCTCTTTACTACACAAAGGAGGGGTGAGATAGGAAGTAAGTGTGCGGGAAAGCCATGGTTGGGGGTAAATGGGCTGAAACATGTTTTGTTCAAACACATTGGAGGTATGTCTGCTGAGAAGCACAGAACCCTTCAATTAGTCAATTTAGTATTTGAAAAATATCTCAAAATGGGGGATTATAGCTCCTTAACCCTCACCCCCTTGAATCCATGCCCGAGTGTGAGACACGCCCAACTGGATTTAACGCTGTCTAGTCTGTATAGCATCATGAAGTATTTTGTCTAAATCATGAGTCTTATATAAGTAAGAGATTGGATGTACTATTGACTTGTAATTTCCACACTTTGGATCCCCCTTTAGAATAGTTTATGTGTGCTCCCCTGCTCTTGAAGATATTTGAAGCGTGCTTCCACTGACATACTTTTGGAAATTGGATGCTTTCAGAAACTATTTGGAGTTATCCTTCTTTACGAATCTTTTAAATTTGACAAATAATGCAACACTATCTTGTTTACTGTCTAAACCATAGTAAAGTAAATATCTCTAACCACCCCCAATTTGTTACATTATAGTTTTTTTGTTGTTTTCTCCGTATTATCTGTATATATTATAGAACGAATTGAAGTCTCCCCTAAAATAAACCAAGTTGAACGCAAAATAGCTTTCTAAGGCATTTAATATTAATACATAATTTTGCATCCAGTGTGGGAAAGCGTCCCTAACCCAGTGGTTCCCAACTTTTTTTGTTAGAAGAAACTTTAAAATATTTCATAGTATCTCCGGGAATATCCAATGAGGTACGACAAGGGTAAATTATGAAATAGACATATAGATCAATAGGGTTGTTAATTAATAATAATAATAATAATAATTAATACTGTTGAATAAAATATTTCAGGAGTATTTATTGCTTATTTCTATCTACTAATTACTGTCCTCCGGTACTTGAACTTGGATTTTCACTATTCTTACCAACCCCACTTTTAACATTACTTTCGGTACTATTCTCTTCATCTTCATCAGATACACAAGTTATATTTATTCCCAGACTATCCAAAAAATATTAGCAGATTAATAAAACCAAATGTTGAAGATTCTCGTGGAACACCTGACACGCGATCGTGGATCCCTGGTTAAGAATAACTGTCCTAACTCCTCCTTTTGTAGTACCATTATGGTTACTGCTTTGTTACTATCTGACCTTATACATTTTTTTTTTGCAAAACTAAGCCTTTGGGGTCATAATGTAATACATCACACAACGTATAGTTAACAATAATTTCCATCCTAGTTTAAACTCGTTCGTTTTTCAAGGATGTGAACTATCTATACAATTTTGGATTTACGTTGAACAATTATTTTCTAGGAGTTCTCCAAAAACATTTACGGCAATTCGTAACATGCAATTTGAGGAAATAAATCTAGAGACCAACAGGGTTTTACCTAGGCATATTTTAAAGGAACAGCAAGAAGGTACACCCGGCTGCTCAAAATGATCTGAGCTAGATACGACTGGGTGCACAAAATTTTCTGAGTTAATACTTCCATAACAGGCTCTGAAATAAATAATGTGATAGATGCAGTTAATCAGAGTAGTTTTTACTGTTAAGAAGGTGTCATGCCCCTACCTCTATCTCCTACTGAGAAAAACTGCAAAAGGTCAGAGCAGATAGTGACTGAATTTAGATTCCCAAAGCAAGAAGCTTATGGCCGGAGAATTTTTGATGTTGCTCATTTTTTTTTAGCGAAATTGAACTCATGAGTAGCCACAATGATATATTTGGTTGCTCTTTTTCCAACATGGTAATACTCAAAGAACAAAGGCAAGGTATGGAGAGTAACATTACTTCTGAGTGCCATATGTGTGGATTTAGAAGTATTCTACAATCAGAGAACCCTGAAAAACGACAGAAGTATATGGGAATAAATACAGCGTGGGTCAGCAGCATGATAGCGAATGGACAAATATATACACAGATGAAAGATATTACCTCAACATTGGATATGCCATGCATGTCAAAGGAAGCTTTTAATAGGTATCAAAAGAAATTATCTTCTGTGATCCATGATGTTGCCTGGGAAATAATGCAAGCCGCTGCTAAAGAAGAAGCTGAACTTGCTCTTACAGCAGGAGAAATAGATGCGGATGGCATTCCTCTCATCACTGTAGTAGCTGACGGTGCATGGTGCAAGCGTTCCTTCAAGACAAATTACAACGCTTTGTCCGGTGTGGTAAGTATTATACAAACATTGTTATGTCTACAGTTTTATATGAGTGTCATAATTGACATGTCTCTTAATAAATTTGTTTGTGTACATGATTAAATAAACTATTTTTAGGCTTGCTTCATCGGGAAAAGAACGGAAAAAGTAATTTTCACAAGTATAAGGAACTTCTATTGCTTTATATGTGCACACGCACATATAAAGAATGAAGTTCTTAATGAACATTTGTGTTTAAAGTCTTTGAATAAATCTTCCACAGCAATGGAGCTTGATATAATAGTCAAAGGCTTTTAAAAAAGTGTATCTATGCACAATTTGAAATATCATAAGCTTATAGGAAAGGTATTCCAAAAGGTATGCACTTATTATTTTCATATAGGGTGTTCTCATTTTCACTTTTTACACTGACATTGCTAATTTAAGTCACATTATTTAATTTTCTCTTGTGTATTAAACATTGCTTATTCGAAGTGTAGTGTTGTGTTATATCTTTTTACAAAAAAATACCTTAATGTACCTTGTTCAAAGCCCAATTATTTTGACAATCCCAAACTCTCCTCATCCTACCAAATTTAATCTCACTTAACATCACTTTCAATTTAAAAAATCAAGTACAAAATATTTACATGATGGTTTATTTTATTACAAAGTTGTGGGAAATAATACATACATAGTTTTTCTTCTGAATTTATTACATAAGTTATGAGTAATGAACATTGTATATAACTTGTATATAAAATGTAAAATTATAATTATTTAATAAAATCACCCTAATGGAACTAACTCTAATATTTTAAGGTGATGGTGAGAGCAGTGTTACGCGGCAACTTGCGTAAGAAAAACCATATGAGGCAAATTTTTGTATTACAAAAATAGAATATACCAATCACATTCTAAGAAACTATTTACGTAGACTGCGGGAAATCGCAACGAAAAAAAAAAATGATGATAGACCAGTTATCTCAACTGCACGCAAGGTTATTTCAACTAGACTCTTGCATCTTCGTTCATCAATAAGAGTAGTATAAAATTCAGATCTTCACAAATAGATCTATCTCATCATCTTCATGTGGCAGAGCTTTTTAAATACATTCATAATGGACCCCATCATGTTTTTAGTGACTGTTCAAAATGCCTAGAGCAGAACTACTTTTGTAAAGGTTCAAAAGAGGGCGAAGAGGATCTAGTTTCCGACTTAGATATTTTAGGCATGTGGGATGAAATCATGTCTACTAAAAATGTAGTAGTTCATAATGCTGAAAGTCTAACTCACAACGTCACTACCAACATAGCAGAAAACTTTAATAGTATCTTATGCAAGTTTGTTGGTGGTAAGAGAGTCAACTTATCCCTGCGAGGAAACTACCAAATGAGAAGTGAAATGACTGTGATTTCACATAATAGAAAAGTAAATGCGCAGAGATGGATACATAAACACATTACGAACAACAGCCCTGGTTTGTAATTAAAGAAAGAGGACCAAAAGAATATAATATCGACTGATAAAAGCCGTCTAAAAAGAAAATCTAATTCTCAGTCTAACAAACGCAAAAAATTGAATTTTCTGGCCCTGACAAAAACGATGGGAATGTTCAAGGAAACGAAACCTTAAAATACATTGATTATGTTCAATTTGAAGAAAAGAAAAATTATCTCTTGGCTAACTTACTTTAAATGATGAATATAGCGATAACCTTCCAAACCTAACCACCTCCCAGTTAAATTCTCAAATATGGTACAGTGAACAATCTAAAGGCCTGACTGAATCTAATTTTGGAAAAAAATTCATAATGCGACCATCAACTCTTTGTACAAAAACTATCATTTCTATATTGTATAGTGATTTACAGGGTCTAAAGAAACCAAGTATGACATGGAGAAAGAGTCAATTGCAATAGCACAACTTGAGGAGCTTTTAAACACTGTAATTTTGCCTTCGAGTTTGTGGATGAAAACCTTCCGTAGATTGCAGCTACACCTGATGGCCTGGTGGATGAATATTGTACTTTGGAAGTGAAATGTCCAGCAGAAGCAGCTAACCTCACACCTGAAGACGCAGTTAAAGAGAAGAAAGTGAGTGATCTTTTGTCCCATATAAGATGTAAAATTGTACCTGAAGGAGGCTCATCCTTATATGTACCAAGTGCAAGATCAACTACACATAACAAAACGACAACATTGTTTTTTTACACTATGGACACCATTAGGTATGTTAGTGCAGAAGATAGAAAAAACAAGATAGTTTTTGGAATGGTAAAATGGCAGACAAATTAAACATAGTCTATATGGATTGTCTTGTACCGGAATCGATAGAGTCTTGCCTTACACGAAATATGCCAATCAGAGAACCAACACAATTAGTTACACGTGTCAGAAGAAATGACCTAAAGTGAAATAACACCGTTCGTGAAGTAAAGGAAAGTAGGTTCTAAATATAATTTATTTTTGTATATAATATTATAAAAAAATATTTGATCAACTTGATGGTGTAATTTAACTCTAAAATGCATTTAACGATATCTAAAACTCGAGTACTTACTCTCTTATCATTGTTAAAAATAAACTTTCATATTACTAGTGTTGCTTACGAAACCACCTAGACTCTGTAGTTAAATATATTCCATAGCCATCAATGGACACACTACTGATTACAATTGTAACAATACAATGCTTTGTATTGCACAATTACTCCCCACCTAACCTAATATCACTAATATAATTGCCAAGATACATACT
>CABFOV010002965.1:48414-64847 GCA_902141375.1 Timema poppense | reverse complement strand
TGAATGGTGGCGCAATTAATTGAGAGCAACTGAGCCGCCCAGCCGGGTCACTAATCTCCAACTCTTGCCTTCATAACATGACCATTCTTTGTAGCCCCTGCATCAGTGTCATTAATTTATATTGTGATAGCCATAAGAAGACAAGTTGCTTTCATAGTGGTTTATCAGATAGTAGCGAAAAAAACATGTTTGATTGGAATTGGATAGTAGTGAACAAGAACATACTTTGTTTTAGCAAATTATGAATTTTTCCCTTCTAAGGAAAAAAATAAGTAAAAAAAATAAGTAAAAAAATCAAAGGTATTAAAACTATACATTTGGTTCGTGAATACGCACAGCCCTCTTCACGGACCCCATGTTGGTATCCTATATTCTAGTTTGTTAGCCTAAGACGATTGTTTGGCATGTATGTTGCCTGACACCGACATATACACTTTCAAACACACATAGCTAGACAAAAAACCAACACAGGTTAAAATGCTAGGGCGGCATTGTTTCAAAGTGAGCTGCTCGGCATGTACCGTGATGTACTTGTGTCTTTCTTTCTTCCGCTTACACCGGTCAGTACTCAGTAGCCAGCCCAGTTTTTCGGTGTTGTTGATTTCAATTTATGTTCTTGTTTAAGTCAAATTTCATGATATTGTGAATTAGCAATCCAAACTTTTTTTGTTGTGTGTGGTTTTGTGGAAAATGGCTCAGAAGAGGAAATATGATAGCGATTGAAGTAAATAAGAAGGTGAGACCCCAGTTTGTGATTTGTGCTATGGTACTCAGAATGAAGTGATAAAACCTGCAAATTTGGAACAACTTTTAACCCCTTGATTTGGCTATTTTTTTATGTAATGCTAAATAATCGTTTTTTCTCCTATTTACATTCTTCCTCCCTCCCTTTTTATCTCTTAGCACTTCCCTTCAGCTTTTATTCATCTCTCTTTCTCTCCTTTATCACTTTATTTTACTAATTTCACTTCCCTCCCAATTATATTATTTTCCTCATATCCTTTAGTTCATATCTCTCCCCTTTCTTCTTTTTCACCCATATTTACATTTGTTTGATTGTCTGAATCACTACTGTCAAAAGAGCTATCACTTTCAGAAGGCCTATCTCTGTTATTATTGCTGACACCTTAGTTAGTTCTACACTTTCACTATCATAATCATCAAAAAATCTACATTCTCATTATCACTATTACCTACTAAATAATTTTCATTGTCAGAATTAAAAAGTATCTGTGTCATTTCTTCGTCACTTAGCCTTTTTTTAGGCCGAGAAACTTTCTGTTTACTAGTCGATGACATTTCATAGTTTGACTGTACTAACAATTGAATCTTCGTAAAAAATAAATAAATAACCTACCTGAAAGTTTTGGTTGAAATATAATGAATAAAACTGCCAAGTTATATTCATACCGCTCCTGCTGTCTATGGAAGTAACACCTGCTAATCGGGGAAAGGGGAGGAACAGGAAAGAGTTAGAAAAATAAGAAACAAAACTGCCAAGTTCTATTTACAACACTCCTGCCGTCAATGGCAGTAACACCTGCATTTCATGAAAGAAATAAGAGAAGAAAAAATACGAAACGTTTATTTGAGATATAAGTAATAAAACTACCAAATTTTAGCTATACAGCTACTGCCATCTATGAAGTATAAGAAAGAACACAATGTGCGAGCCCTGCTCGTCAAAGTGCATTGAGGGGTTAAAGACAGTTTATCCTAATTTGAACAATTGGCGTATTGATACTTGGCAGGAAAATTATAAAACTTGATGAAAATGAAACTAGCGAAAACTGGTACAAGATTTGAATCATCTGAAAAAATCCTTGCAGCTTCTATTGAGGTTTCTCTGTTAATTGCTAAGGCGAAAAAACCCCATACAATTGGGGAAACCCTAGTGAAGCCATGTTTGGTTAAAGCAGTCACACAAGTTCTAGGTGAGGAAGCTACAAAGAAAATTCAAGAAATTCCACTGTTGAACAAGACTGTCAATGCACGGATCATTACATTGTCAAATTATATTGAAGAGCAGCTGGTTTGCGGAATTAAAAACTCCCTTTTTCATCCTAATGTGAAGAAAGTACTGACGTTGTTCAATGCTGTTAGTTTCTTGTTTTTGTTTGTTTTTAGACAACGATAACACAATTAAAGAAGGATTGTTACTATTCCAAGAGTTGGGTATGACATCAAAAGGAAAATATATCGTGAAAATAAACTGCAATTATTTTTATAAGCATGATATTAAGTGGAAGAACCTCGCCGAATTTTGTACAGATGGAGCTACCGCTATGCTAGGATCTTGTTTGAGTTAGTAACGTTGGTGAAAGAGAAAAACTTCTCTACATTGACGATGCACTGCATTATTCATCGCCAAGCATTAGCGTCCAAAACGTTGCCGGAAAATCTGACCAATACAATGAAACTGGCCATAAAGATTGTGAATGCTGTTAAAAGTAGTGCATTAAACACATGTATTAAAAAAATTATACATATTCTTGGACGCCGAGCACGAGACCCTACTTTTTCATACCAAGGTTTGTTGGCTCTCCAAATGAAACATGCTGGGATGCTTGTATGAGCGAACGAGATGAAAGTGTTCTTTATTGAGAAAAAATGCTACATTTGTTGGAGCAGTTTAGTGATCTTTAGTAATAATAATATATTAATAATAATATTTTAACTTAGTTGCCTGAAGTTGCTAGGATAAGGATGTTGAGTGGGGGAGGAGACTGGTCTGCGTGGTCTGCGCTCTTTTCAATTTTCGACTGAGTGGTACACAGCCACCTGGAGGTTGGGAACCACTAGTCTAAACCAAGGAACTGAATCAAGAGGGTTCTTACTTTAGAACTACACTGTAGGGAAAACGTTAAATACCATCTAGTTTAGCTCATTTAGATCAAATCTAGGTTTCTTGGGTCACATGAGAATGCTTTAAACCAAATAGTGTAAGTCACTTTGACTTACATTGACATTTCAATTCGTCTATCATTAACATTTTCACTTGCCAAAAGATGCATTCCAAAATTATTACTAAATGATTGTATAGAAGGCACTTTCATAAATTTAAATAAATTATTATTATTATTATTATTAGCACCGCGTCTTACTACCCGTTCGGGTTATACGCACTTACGCTAATGTGTAATGGTAGGGTGATTGTGAGATGAAATGAAGGACCTACAGTTTAACGTGGAATCCGAACCACGGTGGAGGCCTGGCATTCCTCACATTCACAAGATGTCTTGTCAGAGGTGAAGGAAGGGTTTGGTAATCAAATAAATCTTTGCCGGGACCGAGGATTGAACCCCGGCCGCCAGCATAGAAGTCTGACACCTTACCCCTAGACCGCCAGGTCACCTAATTTAAATAAAATTTGAGGAAATGTTATAACCTGCTTTGCCGGCTGCGTGATTGTCATTCTCACAATAGTCTTGACTGCCAATGATGGGGAGATCAAGGTTTAGTTCCCAATCATGGTTACTGAGGGGGGTCTTTTCCTAGATGGTTTTACACTTGGCCTTCACACAAATGTGTGTACACTTCCTCTAAATTCCATCTTCCTCATTATTGTAATCAGTATTAGTACTAACCTGAACGGGTAGCAAGACACGGTGCTAAAATGTATATGTGTGTCTATGTATATTTATTTATTTTATGACTAGTAAACCACCCTCACATGTACAAATTAAAGACCACTTGGCTACTGAAAGGTCTAACTGTGCATATTCTATGTGATTTGTCTCCTAACCTATATATTTTATCTGTACATTCCAGCTCGGGAAGCATTTGAAATTGTGGGCAATGAGCTACAGCGAAGGAGGAAATGGGATGATTGGTCATCTGTATCTTCGTTTCTCGGCAATAGAGAAGATCCGGCTGAGCTGGACCCAGAACTCAATGCCAAGCTGCATAGAAACTTTGAAGAGGCCAAGACTAAGATATCATGTGTAAGTTTTGGAGATTAAATGGCTTAAGATTAATTCCTAAAGAAACCAAAATTTCATGCGGCGTGTTTTCATAAACTTTTACTAGCGCATTAAAACTAATATAATATTTTTAAATTTTATTGTAACATTTTAAACGCATTTTATACACACAAAATTAAACTAAATGGGATTTCATATTGAAATTGAATACTTTGCCTTTTATATGCAAAATATTGTCAATTAGATCGAACAATATAACAATTATACATACTTTGACTAAGTAGCAGACATAATCTTTTTTGTTTTGCTTAAAATTACCAGAAAGATAGTTCCAACTGGACTAATACAAATTTTTTCTTAATATTAATAGTCTCGTAACCAATCAAAAACCATTGGTAAAGAAGTAAAATATGTGTTTGATCTGGCTTTTATGACAATCATAGAGTTAAATAAAAAAACTCATAAAGACAACTGTGCACATTTTGTTACATCTATCAGCCTTTTATGTGTATAATCTAACTTTTTCAAAAAAGTATTGGTAACTAAAATACATATTTATTTTAAATTAAGGATGGACCCTTGACTCCTTCAAATCCCTCAAATCCTTTCTTCAAGTGAAATTTGTTTTAAATCGCTAATACTGCTTATTGGTGGTTCAGAATCAATTATAATTAACTCAACAACCAGAGCCCAGACCAGTACCATATTTCATTGCATAATGATCGCCATTGCATTAGGGTCATATCTTGTTTTTCAGTCAAAAAAGTTGGTCTAAATGGTCTCATCACATAATGATCGCACTCTGTTTTTCAATATTGGTTTGTAAAATTTCACACTAAACTTTTACTTTAAAAAAAGAGTGTTAAAGTTGTTCAAATTTACCTCTGTTACTCTAATAATATCAAGTCATATTATGTTCAAGACCACTTATGTTTCCTGTTGAACACATCAAAAATTTAGTCGTACTATATTTGGGCCAATATGGTAATCATTTTTTACTAAATTTTCTTTGGTACAAGTTTTGGGTACATAATGTATTGAGAAGTACATAAAAAAACTACCAGTTGTTTTGACCTTGAGCTTATTATTAGACTTGCCACACTGTTTCAGCCAGAATAGCTGCTTTTATGGAATGAAAAGGGGAAGGGGAAAATTCCTTTCTCCATTTTGACCTTGAGGTGACTAGACTTATTTGCTCATAGTAACTCCCATTCCCTCTTAGTTTTGTAATTCATTCTATTTATAGATGAGCACACTGGATAAGCCAGTACAGTCCCAACATGCTATAAAAGATCCCTTGGAAACTGGCGTATTTTCTATGTAAAATGTTAGGCAGCGCATATAATACAAGAACAGTTTTTGAAAGGGTAATTTTAGAAGAAAAATATTTCATTATACTCGGGCCAATACAGTATTAAGTAAAAATTAATCAATTAAAAGCTTTAAATAATGGTTGCACCAGGGGTGACCTGAAGGTCTAGGGGTAAGGTGTCAGACTTCTGTGTTAGGGGTCCGGGGTTCAAGCCTCGGTCCCGGCACAGATTTATCTGATTGCCAAACCCTTTCTTCACCTCTGACAAGACGTGTATTAATCACAACTTGTGAATGTGGGGAATGCCAGGTCTCCACCGTGGTTCGGATCCCACGTTGAACTGTAGGTCCTCTTTTTCATCTCAGTCACCCTACCATTACACATTAGCGTAAGTGTGTATAACCTGAACGAGTAGTAAGACGCGGTGCTAATAATAATAATAATAATGGTCACACCCTACTTTCCCCCCTAATAATTAGGCATACTAAATGCGGTGATTATTATGTAGTGAAATACGATAATTCAACACTTAACTGAATGTTTGAGTGTTATAATAAACGTATTATAAGAAAGAAGCTTTACATTTAACTACTATTTGTATTTTCTATTATTCTTTTATTTTTATATTTCCTTTTATGTTCATAATTTTTTCCAAGATATAGATTTGGATTAGATATTTGAAATTTGATGGTAAATTGGCGATTCGGATTTGTAAAATACTGGGTTCGACCCAACTTTATTTTAAATATATTATCTACTATTATTATCATCAAATCTTTTGTTCACATCAAAAATATGTAGAAATGAAATGAAATTTAATAATATTACTTGATTTATTAACTATCACTATCTTATACGCTTTAATTTAGGTACACTCACAGAGGTATATTGAGGTAGATATTTCTTAGTTAAATATGCTGTTTGACTATCCCTGCATGTTTGTCATAAAACATTTTTAAATTATGTTTGGGCTTTAAAACTAAATAAATATACACAATATAATCTTCTTTACACCATAAAACAACCAAAAGATATTCAAACTTCGATTTGGCTCTTTATCCCTGTGAGGTAAACATAAAGATAGTCCGGGCCGTTAGCAAGCCGCAGGGTGCACGATTCTAATATTGTGTACATTGATTGAAATATTTTCCCAAATGTTCCTCATTTGCGTGTATCGGTTTTTGTGAAGGTCATTAATCAGTTTGCGGACCAAGAAGTGCAGGGTAACCTTGAGCCTGAGGAGGTAGCCGACGAAGATGCAGAACAGTCGGCAGGGGAGGGCAGTGGTCAGGAAGAGGAGGAGGAGATAAAGGCTGTGGAGGAAGAGGACCATAATGATATAGAGGATGACAACTTGCCGTCAAGCCGTGAGTCTACTTGCTCTACTTAAATGAATAGCTTTCATGCTACATCATTTTTTATGCCTTGAAAATATAATTTCAATATACTTTAGGGCTACCGCCAATATATTTTCAAAGTCCTTTTCTTGGTCCAACAAATCCTTTAAAATCCTGTTGAATATAAAAAAAATCTCTTATATATAAAAGTGCAAATTTAATTTAAAATACTATTATATGTTAAATGTGTTTAGGCATATTATAAATTATGAGACACAAGAAGACTTTATTACATGCTCAGCTCAATACAGCACAACTTTATTAAAATATATTTAAACTTCCTACAACCATTTTTGTTCATCTTTAAACTGACCATTTAAAGGTGGAGGATGAATGATAAAAAATATGTGGGCTTAAAAACCATTTAAGCCTAGGAATTTCAAACTCACTCTCTTAAATATGCTTGATTCTTATGGCCTATAAGTTATAGGTAGGCCTATCAATATTTAAAGAATCAACCATGAAGATTATTTCAAATCTCTCATTTATTAGCTGCAAAACCTTGGAAAATGCACAAAATTTGATCCAATTTTACTATCATCTTGTTTTGATTCACCATGACTGCTTTTTAGTGGGTCGAATAGACAAACTTGACTGACATAACCTAACTAAGTGTTCTAGTTTTCTTGTTTGTGCCAAACATTTTTGCATATATTATTGAGCTTGCTTGGATGTAACATGCTCAGTTTTATGGGCTGGAATTGATATTTAAGAATGATTATCATCAAATTCACGAATCTTGACCTATAATATAAACCTTCATAAATGCAAGAATATCTGTAAAAGTACATATATACCTTGTGATCGGTTTTATAGCTTTACACTCGACGCTTAAGTATTAAATCCTTGGAAACTTGCAGCCCTGGGTTGTAATTGAAGTTTACTTTTTTATTTATTTTTTGCGCATGTGTCATTTTTACTAGGGTATAACCAATTGAAGAGATCGTGTATTTATGTTTAAAATTCAATATTTACTTGTCTCTAATGCATCCCAAGATTTTTCAAAACATAACCAAAAGATCTGTTTTGTTCTGCTGAAGAATGTAGCTTCATACGACACTTCATGTCGTCCATCTTGGTGTGTTCAGTTCACTTACCAAAACACCAAGGTACTGCTTGAACAGGTACAAAATGGCACAAGTGTTCTTGTTTAAAAACATTACCGGTTAAAGTAAAGATGGGCAAAGACTAGTAAACAAGGTTACCTAAACATAGGGCATGAAACCAAAGCGACAGACACCAAGCAGGAGAAGAGGGTATGTAGCTGTGAGAGCGCAGAATAGAAAAGTAAGTGGGGTTTTTGAGTTGGTTCTTGAATTTAGTGCACCATTGATTCTAATGTGCACACTAATTGTATTGACCAAATTTGGCAAAAAGGGGTGACCATTAGATTTGATTAAATATGGTTTATATATGTACACTTATTTCTGATTAAAATTAGATGGACCTCTTAACTTAGTTGGTAAAAGATCCATAGTTCTAAATCATCACCACACAGATTCACAACATTTTTTTCGCATAAGTACCTAAACTTTTCAGTAAATATAAATTTAAAAAAGGATATAATATGTATTTGACACATTCGCTCTCTTAAATGACGTAGGTCTTTTAATTACATTGATCAAAATAAACTCCAAGAAACCTTTTTTGGAACGCAGTTCCACTACATAGATCTTAGCACTTTTGTTAGATGACATTTTAATCATCATTTTGTCATAATTGTATTCACAGAATATATACAATTTTTCTGTCTGCGCTTTCGTAAGAAAAACTTTGAACTTGTTAGTTTGTCAACATGGCAAAGGGAAAAAGTGATTATATAAGTGGCAAGATCAAAAACTGATAAGGAAAGTGACAACGAAAGTGACATTCAAATGTCTTATACAGTTCATCAGATTATTCTCCACTTTATCACCCCAAACCCTGTTTACCTTATACTAGAAAGCCAGTTGAAATATGATGATTGATATAAACATCTCATTAATCAAACTATCCAGACACCTTATTCAATAAGATGAGATTCCTGATTTGGCTTCACCTGCCTCAACTTCATCATCAACCAGCCACACTAAAACTTCCAAGAGTAACACCCTCAAGGTGATCTCCAGCTGTTGATCTCTCGTACACAATTGATGGGGGTAAGGGGGGTGAAAACATGTTTTACTGCATTCTCCTTCCACCCTCCCTCACAAACTTAAAAAAAAATACACCCTCAAAATAGTGCAGAGTGTGCTTTAAAAGCAAAACAATAAACGGTGGGACCAGGTGGTTCTGTTAAAGTATGGTATTCTGTTGCATCCAGGAGGAGTATGTGACACCAGATTCACATACTGTTCCTGTAAACATTTGGTGGATCTATCTTGAAATATAATGTTTTGAATACACTTGTAAAATAGTGATTTTAACTTCTTTTTTTTGGGGGGGACCTGGTGGTCTAGGGGTAAGGTGTTAGACTTCTGTGATGGGGGTCCGAGATTCACTTCTCGGTCCCGGCACGAATTTATCTGATTGTCAAACCCTTCCTTCCCCTCTAACAAGACGTGTATTAATCACAACTTGTGAATGTAAGCAATGCCAGGCCTCCACCGTGGTTTGGATCCCACATTAAAACTGTAGGTCCTTCATTTCATCTCACAATCACCTTACCATAGCACATTAGCGTAAGTGTGTATAATTCAATTGGGTAGTAAGACGTGGTGCTAATAATAATAATAATTTTTTTTTTATAATTTCTGGAACAGCAGTTTAGCAGAAGTGTCAATTACTGGGAGCGAATGTGTTAAAGTGTTATTTTAAGGCAATTGAAAAAAAGTTTAAGCTATAATTTATGCGCTTAAGATTGGTCTTAACTCTATATACTTAATGCGCAGGCACTCCTTAAACCACTGTTTTTTTCCTCAAAGTTAGCCTCGAACACCAAACCTATTAGCAGCCTGTACGCTCTCTCTCTCTCTCTCTCTCTATATATATATATATATATATTGTACCTCGTGTATTGCTCTTAATTAAAATTCATATTGTGGCTTCTTATTTCCTTGTTTACTTGAGATGCTAAGGAAGTCGTGTTTTCAACATTATGATCACTCACTTCACTCATTTGTGGATCTGCCGTAGATTTCTTTTTAAAAACAGTAACACAGCGCAGACTTTACCACCAATTAACACTGTAAAACTGAATTACCAGTTCAATGACACTTAAGTGTGGAAATCCTCTCTCGCTCGTCGTTTTGATTTTGAGTTTGTTATTAGAAGCCTGACAGTCGGTTGGTAGAGCTACAAAATAGAGCCATGTATGATTCCTCCGCCGCCCCCACCCTCCCCTCCTTCCAGTGAAAAATATTAGTTTGCACATATAATACAAGTGCAGTTTTCAGAAGGATATTTTTGGGGGGGAAATCATCGCAATATACTGCATTGCAATATTGTATGTTTCTCCTTTATCTATTTATACAAATATGGCAGCCCTGCACTCATACTAGTATTGGAGGGTACACATTTTATTTTAATAAAGTGTTCATATAGTAGTGGTATGCTTGTTTTTTCGTGTTTTTTGTGCCAAAAATAAGCTACAAGAACCAATCTAAATATATTTGTGTTTGTGATTCACATTATTGTGTGTTAGAGTTAGTGATGTAATTAATAATCATCCATTTAAAATTATGGCGTTATGTAAGTGGTTTTCTCTGTAAGAAATTTGACTGTTTCTATATGTGGTCTTATAAGGTGTTTTTTTTAATTACTCATAATGTTTTTTAAACCTTATACAATTTTCAGCGATTGATAAGCGTAGATCATTGGTGTAACTAGGGAAAGGAAGGTGGGATATATGCCCTTGGTATAAAGTTTATTAGCAATATTAGTAACAATATAAATTTCATTTGCTAAACAATAAAAGTGTGTTTTGTTTTTATTGTTTTGTAACCAATATTATAATGAGTAAGCAGTCTGAGTACCAATATAGTAACTCAGCCAAATCTTAAAGATCATTTTTCAAGGGTTGCCATCTTTTTATTTGCTTTGGGTGCCACCAACTTTAGCTAAGCCTCTGGTGTGGAAGTAAATATAGTATAAATAAGTAGTTTGATAAAGTTATGCAAATATTTAGCATTTTTATTTTAATAGTGTGTCTATCAATTAAATTTAAATAAATTAGCATAAAAAATGTGCAAAATTGTTTATCTTAGAATATATATTTAATATATATAGATAAATCAGCATATTATTACTTGCAACCCATTTTCAATATGTTCACCATTTTGATATTATTCACATGGGGTCTGCGACCTCTTAATATTTCCATTCGATCTTCTAAGAATTCTTCCAAGTATCAAGTCAAATCAAGTGAGCTTTAGTTTAATACACATATAATACTAAAACTTAAATATGTAAATAAAAGATTATTATTTAGAAAAAAATAGAAACATGTTTTTTAAATGACACTGCCACTAACCCATTCCCTGGCGCGTGCCTAGCACAGCTATCTGCGTAGGCCCGGCAGCCATTTTTCTACTCGTATATTCCTATCTGCCAAAAATTTTTGCTACTCATTTATTTTATCATTTATTACTTTATTGGTACTAGTATAGCATTGAACTGGCAATTCCATCTATCAGCTTCAATATAAAGTTTTCTGGCTGTCTAAAAGTACAGTGGTTCATTGATAGATGGCATTGCAATGAAACGTTGATTCACACCCGCACCAGGGAACATTTCGGCAAACAAAGATGTTGTTCAGTGCCCGCACCAGAGAAAGTGTTAATATATTTGCAATAAAAAGAACGTATACAGGGTTGCCACGCATCTGGAAAACCGGGAAAAACACAGGAAATTTTGAAAATCTAGTAAGAATACTGGAATATCTTTTAAATTTAGGACATTTAACCACCACCATCATCATCATTAACTGTTTCCAGCCTGTGGTCAGGTTCATTTAGTAATCCTGTCCTCCTTTCACTTGCACACTTGCTGCTATCTGCTCCTCCCATCTATTCCTTGGTCTCCCTTGTGGTCTTTTCTCTACATACTTCATATCCATTAATCTTCTTGGAATCCTCTCCCCTTCCATCCACATTACGTGTCCATACCACCTCATCCTAGCTTCCTTTACTATCCCATGTACCCCAACTCTTGACCTTAAGCTTCATTTCTAATCATATCTCTTCTGGTAACAGCTATCATGCTCCTCAAAAACTTCATCCCCTTGACCTCCACTCATCTTGTTTCTCTTTTATCATAAGTCCAAGTTTCCGCTGATTGCGTTACTATGGGTATGAAGTATGCTCTATACAACATTTCCTTACACATAAGGGGCACTTCTCTTTTCCATAGTAGATCTCTTACACACCTGTAGAAAACCTCTACCTGCTGCCCTCGCCTCACTACATATTCTCTGCTGCCCCCTTTTTCCTCAATCACACTACCAAGATACTTTATGCATTTTGCTTCTTTCAAATCTATTCCATTCTGTTCTTTCACCTTTCTTGGCATTTTTATCTGCCTTGTCATCACCATCACAAAGAACAAGGCCAAGATAGGTTATAGAACTGGATGGAGTAGAGATTTGGAAGCCATTTAATCAAAAGTTTAAAATAGTTGGTCTTAGGATACATGAAAAAGTGATTTGAAAAACTAAGCACACTGATACAAACATGTCTTATTACCCCTTAAGCAAGGGTTGGGAAGAGACAGAAAATGTATTTCCCCATCATTCTTAAATCATTTTGTTTTAAACATAATATAAGCCTATATGACTTCACACAAGCCAATTTTATGAAAAATAAAATTTTAGTACCCTCTTCTTCAATCTAAAATACCTGGGATAAATGGGAATTCCTTCTGAAAAACATGGTAAATTTGATAGTACAAAAATAGTGGCAACCCTAATATGTTTTGCAAATCAAAATAACTTGTTTTTTAAAAGTTTAAAATAAAAGCCAACAGATTATTTGAACAATAAATTTAAAAAAGCTTGATTTCTAAATAAACTTGTATACATTTAGTATCTGCAAAGTTATTTTTTATAATGTTTTAAAACTATATCAGTAGAAATTGACTTAGATGAGAAGATTTAGCTAAACAACCCTTCTCGAGGGCAGGTATTTACTTGGTGTTGACTGTAAAAGAAGTTAAAGTATTTATAAACTATGTGCACTAAGCTATATTTGACTCTTGACTTTTCTTGAATAAAGCTATTTGTCTTATAAGAGTCCTGCGAAGAAATACCTTCCGATTACTTCTTTATCTGTTTCTCCTGCTTTCCTCCATTCAACAACCAGTCCTTTTTTTTTTAGAATCTTGCTAAGCCTGTACATTTGTTGAGCCTAAGCCCAAGTATTTTTTAAAGCTCGGCTCAAAAAGTTCAATTAGTCGCAGATCTTTGATATTCATGTAATTTATGTTACTATAAAAGTCACACATCAACATTAACGTACTATTATTATTTGTCGATTCTCTTTAATGGCTCGAGGATGATTTGAACATTCCATATTTGGATCTTTCATTTCTTAAAATATGTTTTATCATGTCATTAATGCCCTTCACGTGGTGACTTATTGACAAAAAACTAAAGCATTTTGTAACTGAACTTGTAAAAGATTTTCACTTTGATGAAAGGACACTAGTTCTTTTACTCATTTAATTATCAGGAACCTTCAAATGTGGTTATTTAGATCTGCCATATAATATCCATATTTTATGGAGTTTCAAGTCTGTTGAATTTGCAAATATAATACATTTACCTCATAAAGCAAAAAGAAGTTTTCCTTATATAGATATATTAATATTCGCATCCAATGTCTATTTACTGTGTTTGCACTTTATGTTATTCCTTTTACATGTTCCTATCTAAGTGTCCTATCATTCTTTACAAATTTCCTTTTTCTTCCTTTTGTGTTTTTGGTTTCCTCTTTTAGGAAGTTGCGTTGCACGTTTCACACTCCTCTCTGATGAGTTTCGATATAATAAGGTTGGAGGATTGGGTCGTAATGATCAAATTAGCTAAATGGTTACTGTGACAACTGTCATATATTCATATGATATAATAAAATATATATTTACTGATTATAAAACCAAACTGTTATGTACTGGGGCTTAAAGTTGTATTACATTTTCTATTCCTAAGCCTAGGCACTAAGTATTAAATGTTGCTATCTTAGATTAAGTAAATTTAAAATTCAAGTGCTGATATAATCTTGTGTTAGAAAAGGGCTACCTTAAATATCTACTAAACATTGTGGATTCGATTTTAGAGTATTATTTAAGTTATTTCCAATTCATTGGGCAAGTATTAATTTTTATAAAGCTATATTCAAGAACTCTGTATAATTTTTGAATATCTATTTTTCTGTATCCTAATTATGTGAAGAGCAAATGAATATACTTCTTGGTTTCATATTTAATAAAAATTGTAAAACAATTTATCACTTTCATTTATATCCCTTGGACTGGGCTATCCACATTGCGGCCTGTGGACTAGAATTGTAAGTGATCGCCAGAAGTTAAATATTTAATAATGCGCATTATACACAAAATATTTAATAATGTGCATTAGACACACAAAGACGAATTAAGTCCCTGACACATGTACATGTTTTTAGTTTTTAAATTAAGATTCTTAGAGATGAGTATTTTTAGGTTATTTGGAATAAAGCACTGGGCTAAATTATGTTTCAAATTAGGAAGGATAGCCAGCACACTTACCTTGATGATAATGGAGTAGAAATTGTTTAGGTAGAACACTAAAAAGCACACAAACACATTTTTAGCAATGCAAACAATTTTTAGTTTTTAAATTTTTGCCTCGAATATTGAGAAATGGCAGGTTTTTGAAAATAATATGCACTGAATTTTTAGATGTTTGTTATAATTTCAAGACATTCATAACTATAAAGTATCATAACTTGTAATTAATATTACCAATTTCTTTCAAGTTAATTTAATACAACTTGTACAACCTAATTTCACTAAAAATGGAAATTTATTTATAAATGGCAGGTTTGTCAACGTATTGATAGTTGAGTGATATTGATTACTAGCTGACTCATTGTTTCAGATTTAACTAACTTTCTACCTGCATTGGTAGTCATATGGACTACGGTGTTACTCTCGCAATATACTAGACAGCCAGTGACTGGGGGTTTAATCCTGGTCAGGTGTAATGATGGTGGTTTTTACCTAAATGGTTTTCCACTCTCCCTCTGCGCAAATGTGGGTATCCTTCCTCAAAATTCAAGCTTCCTAAGTCCTAACCCATTAACATAATTAGTGCATTAACCCAAATTGATAGTAAGATGCGTTGATTTAAAAAAAAATAGGGTTTCATATTTATGTAGAATGTTAAATTGTTTGATTTTAAAATGCAAATTAGAAATATAAAAATTTGCTGTCATTTGCATGATTAGTGTCCATTTTTGTTGAAAGTGTTGCTTGAGGCACATTTCTCACGAGCTGCTGAACGGAAGGAGATTACTTCCCACCACCCCTGAAATAAATATGCCCCCCCTACTAGATGTATCTCTCACCTTCTCCCCCTGCCCCCCATGTAATATTCTTGAATATGATTCTATTAAAAACAAACTCCAAAGAACTTCTAGAATCATCCAATTTCCAAAAATATATCCAGGTGAGGCAGTCCTTAATGACGCAAAGGTCCTAGGGGTGCATTCAAACAAAATGTAATTTTTTTTAGTGTTTAAAAAATTGTTATTTTAATCAAATAAACTAATAATTATTAATAGATAAAAATAACGTCTAACTATGATATCTAATATTAAAAATATATTTATAAAAAAATATTGGCTATCATCATAACCACTTTTATGGTTTTATGATTTTCAGAACCACTTTGCTGGAGAATCACTTTGATAAATAGATGAATTATATGCTTATGAAAATATTAAGAGGAAGGGAAAAACGGATAATATTTTTGCACACATTCATTAAGGGGACAGAAACTTGTCAACGTCTTGTCACTTTTTTGTCAGGTATTCTCATTGAACTCATTTTTTATTATTTATTTCCTGTCCTGTATTTTGGCACCTTACCATTATTATTATTCTGCATCTTGCAGGGAGTGCATTGTATTTATATTATACAAAATACAACTGGAACACAAATTTTAGTCTTCCCTGAGGCACATGAAACCCTTGGGTGAGGACCCTCTAAATAGTTTCTGGCATAAAAATTTCTTGGGAATATCAAAGAGCTTTTAGAGGCATTTTATTTTACTAACAATTTCCAGAAAGAAATCACTCCAAATATTTTCTAGAAGCATCTGATTTTTTTTAAACGCCTTTGAGAAACCACTTCAAATAGCTTCTAAAGACAAATTATTTTATTTTTTTAAATCTAGGTAAGGATCGCTATAAATAGTTTCTATAGGAGTACATTTCATGATATAGCTAACCCTAAAGCAAGCCGTTATATATTTGGAAATTTGAACCTTTGTATATAATATTATATAATAAAGGAAATTTATAAAGCTAAATAAAAAGGAAAAATAAACTACTAAGAGTAAAATTGATGAAGAAAGCCCACCTAAGAAAAGAGGAAAAAATGTTGGAAGAAACCATTGCACGAAATAATGTGACATCTTCCTTTCTTCTGTATTTTATAGTAGAAGTAGTCACACACACATTTTAACACAAATAGAATAATATTTCGACATTGTTGCCTTTATCAAACCCAAGAAGAAAGACGAGATTATTTGTTATTTGTACTCTCTTCTTTCTTCTTTGTGTTTGATAAAGACAACAATGCCAAAATATTATTCTAGTTGTGTTTAAAAGTGTGTGTGTGTGTGTG
>CABFOV010002965.1:0-48261 GCA_902141375.1 Timema poppense | reverse complement strand
TGTGTGTGTGTGTGTGTGTGTGTGTGTGTGTGTGTGTGTGTGTGTGTGTGTGTGTGTGTACGTGCGTATGTGTACTATAGGAGACAGATAAAAGGAAGGTGAGGTCACCGTAGTGCTTTGGATTCTTTCCACATTTTTTCCTTTCCCTAAGTGGGCTTTCTTCATCGATTTTACTCTTAGTAGTTTATTTTTGTTTTTTCTTTAGTTTTATCAACTTCCCTTATTATATAATTATTTATCCATTGGGCCACCTCATGGAGTCTTCTTAACACAAAATCTTGGCATTGTGTGACAAGGGGGAGCGAGGAGGTAAAAAAAAATATGAGTCTGACGTAGTTTATGAACAACCCTATACCATAATACATGAAAGAAGGTGGGACAAAATCTGTGTCTTGAGATTGTAACGTAATGAACAATTTTTTATGAGACATTCATTACCTTTTTCTCTAGTAACAGCTGTGTAAAATGTGAACTATGTTCCTCTTTTCATTGTTAAAGCCATATTGTGCTTGTCCTTCCGATTTATTTTTAACCCTATTTCCTCTATCTTATTTCATTTTATATTATTGTTTGTTTCAAACGAAAACGAGGTTTTCCTTAGAGAGTAAATTGTAATACACAATAAAAAATAATTTATTTGTTTAAAAAAAATCATTCTGAAGATTGCTATAGCTCTTTGGATTTAATTTTAAGAAACTCTTCAAGGTATATGATACATATCTTCTTGCAAATAAAGGTTCCTACAATATTCCTCAAATTGGATGGTGGGAGGTGAACCTCTAAAAATTATTTATGTAGAAATGTTCGAAGATTCAAAAACCAACTTCACTTCGAATATATAGTAACTTCAACTTGAAAGTAAAATTCCCAATTCAACAGTTCAATTTTTAGTATTTTGTGCTCTTGTATTCCCTTCTTTCACCCTGTAGGGTACTAAACTTATCTTGCATTATCCCACGATGGTATCTATATTAATAAAATGAAGAGATTGTTTGTCTTTCATGAGCATTGTGCGCTATCTACCGCACATAGAGGTCCAAGATTTTAAAAACTGTAGCCTCTGTGCACCATGTACACCTCAAAGATAGAATTTTTAACATTTTTTATTAGATTAGATTTTTTTATTATTATTTAAAAACTGGGTCTAAAGCAAAGCAATATTAATAAAATAAAGAGTTTGTTTCTTATGAGCATTGCGTGATATCAACCAAACGCAAAGGTCTGGAATTAAATCAATAGCCCCTGTACACAAACGTTTGAACCTCAAAGCCAGAGTTTTGAAATTATTAACGGGTTTTTCTAATTAATCATAACCAGGTTGAGAACAAAAATTTAATGGGCAACACAAGGCTTAAAAACACTGCCTGACTTAAAATTTACATTCCACGTACACTCATTAAACTAACAACATTGCTCCAGGGCAACGCCAGGTAATTAAAATGAATTAACCATAACTTATAAGATAGGGCCATAGGGTTTTCCTTTTAGAGTAAACTGAATGAACTTCACCATTAATGTTAAAAATAATTAAACTACAGGCTAAGTGTATCAGCTAAGACAAAATATTTTAGTTATGTTTGCAATATAACATTTTGCTAATGATATTTAATGCTTAAAGTTATACAGCTATGCAAAAAGTATGGACTTTTTTCTCCGACCTAAAACATTTTTGAATTGATCTAACTTCGTACACCTTTCTCTCTCTCTCTCTCTCTTGCTCTCTCTCTCTTTCAGCAGCTTGTAATGTGGTGTCACCTTACTGTTTGTAAGCTGAGACCTGGTGATAAACAAAGGTGTTTCCAACATCTGGTGTATAAACAAGAAATACCCATTTGCGACTAATATGATTATTTTTTGTTATTTAAATAGAACTATTAGCTCATAGTGAATTACTTCAATTCATTGGCTCTTACCTGCTACCCATGGAGAATCAATTTTGTCTTTGATAATTAAAGGTTGGGCCGGAACAACGTTTTAATTTAAATTTCTTTAATTTTACAGGAACCAAGAGAAACTTTTTTTTTCTCATGAACTGTTAGTCAGGAAAGGCTGAATGTGCTTCAATTCTCTTAAAGAACGATTCTTATTATCTACACAACGTTGTTCTTCCACAGTAAACAATCTTATTCATTTTTTAATGCTAACCTGGTGTAGAAAAAGTCACTTTGGCAGTACAAACAATTTTTTAATTGTATAATACAATAACACAACACTCACTCTAAAAAAAACTACTAAAATGTCACTGAATGAAGCCCCAGTCCGTAGGAAATTACTGCACTAAACATAACATAATTGTTCAGAAAGTGACTGTGGTACACCCAAATACAAAAAATATATACTGGTGTGATATTCCATAAAACAAGACAACACCGCTCAAATACTTCAAATTGTTTATAAATAAAATATACTGTATACTGTATTGTTTACCAGCATCTCTAACCCTCTTTCTTGCTATACATTGCCATTCTGAAACATTAGAACACAGCTTTTTGACCTTTTTTTAGGTGATTTACTATAGCCAAAGACAGCTTTATTTTGGTAGAATCCACCATTTTGATGACTTTAACAATGTTGTTCCAGGATAAAATATTTTCAACACACCACTTTATTTGCAGAGTACAATGCCATCTTTTTGTCAGGGTATAAACTCTTTCGAGAAAAATGTAAGTTACAACGTTGTTCAAGCCCACCCTTCAATTCGCTTTAAAATTAACTTAGGTTCATTCCTGGATCAAACACTTTTATATTCATGGTAGAATCACACCAACACTATATATCCTTAATCAAATTATTGTGACATTTATTTGCTTGCTTACTGATTTATTCATTTGTAAAATAATATTTAAATTGCACTGTAGTCAATTTGTTGATCAGATTTAAAAAAAAAACACTTATGATTAGAAGTTGTATGTGAAATAAAGTATTTAATTTGAATTTGAATCAAATTAGTTCTGCTGTGGAAAAAACTTAGGCTGATCACCTAATCCCTGTACCTTGCCAGGCCTTCATGCAGAACAAATATATTTGCTGATTTGTTATTTAGGCAAAGCTAGAAATGACTTATCTATACCACAACCAAGGCCTAATATGGGGTGTTCAAAAAATAATGCAACCCAGGGGGAAATGTTGCATAAGTTTTATTTTCTCTTTCTAGATGTAAAGGTTGGAATAAACAAACTATTACACACTTTGGCAACCCAGTCTTTACACTGGATCAAAGAATATTCGTTGTGGAACAATACATAAGGTGTTTAAGTTACAAAACCACACAGTAAGAATTTGAAGAGAACTATGGCGCTGAAACATGTAAATCAAACAAGTCGAGCATCAAACTTCTGTAGAGTAAGTTTAAGAAAACTAAAAATCTTGTGGAGTGACCAAGAAGTGGCAGACCTACGGTGCTAAAAGAGGAAAATGTTACAGACATCAATGTGGCAACCATTAACAGTCTGAGAAAATCCTCACGGAAGATTTCCAGTCAGATCATACTGTATGTAGGAAATGCTTACAAGGCACTTTATTAAAGATGTATCCGTATAAAATTTGCGCAGTAGGTGAGTTGTCACAAAGATGCTGTTGCTCGCATGCACTATGTCCACTGGCTTATGGAATCAGTAACTCCTGTTGATGAACTTGATGACTTGTATTGGTCAGATGAAGCATGGTTTTATTTTGATGGAAATTTTAATGCACAGAATTCTTGTACATTGTCCACTAAAATTCCTCATGCTTTGCATGAGTCCTCCCTTCACAGTCAGAAATTTGTTGTGTAATGCACTATGTCATATCAAAGAATTTTCATCACTTTCTTCACGACACGATCAACAGTGAATTACATTATGATAGTGAGAATTTGTGAAGGTAAAGAACTCCAGAAGACATGGTTTCAATTAAATATTGCATTCGCCCATACCACCAAAAACTCCATGGCTTATTTGGAATCTGTGTTTCCTGGATGATTCATTTCAAAGACACGATCCCTAGACTTCTTATGGGGATATCTCAAGAACACAAGTGTTCTCTCAAATCATCCTTACACACTTCAAGAGCTTCAGGCCACCATTCAATGCAGGGTAGATGAAATATCAAATGCCTCATTGCAAAGGGTATTTGCTAACATGATTCATTGTATACAGCTTTGTGAAATACATAATGGTGCAGATTTTCAGCAGTTATAAAACATATAATTCCCCATGGGTTGTGTTACTTTCTGAACACTTTATATAATAGTTTAAAAAGAAGGTTGAATTTTGCTAGGTAGATTGATTTACAGCTATCATGTTTTTTTGTTTAAAGTTTGGTGATGAAAATGGGTCCTAATTCATAGGTACAAATAATTCAAAATCTAAATAATATTATATTTCTATTACAGCTATCAACACTGATGCTGAAAGCAGTAATCTTGAAAGTCCTGCACCTGTTTCTCCGTCAAAGGAAAATAATGAAGCAGAATTAACTACCACTGAAGATGACTGCAATGCATTGGATCCTTCAAAAGAATGTATCACAGAAAGTATTGGCAAAAAACAGGTTTTCCTTAAAAATGATCTTTCCCATGAAAATACCAGCGATGAACTAGAACCCATTAAAGATGATCTTTCCCATGAAGATACCAGTGAAGAACTGGAACCCATGAGAGATGATCTTTCCAGTAAAAATACCAACAATGAACTAGAACTCATTAAAGATGATTTTTCCCATGAAAATACCAGCGATAAGCTAGAACCCCTGAAAGATGATCTTTCTCGTGAAAATACCAGCGATACGCTAGAACCCATGAAAGATGATATTTCTCATGAAAATACCTGTGATGAGTTAGAACCCATCGAAGTTGATCTTTCTTGTGAAAATATCAGTGATAAACTAGAACCCATAAAAGATGACTTTTCCCATGAAAATACCTGCGATGAGTTAGAACCCATCAAAGATGATCTTTCTTGTGAAAATATCAGTGATAAACTAGAACACATCAAAGATGATCTTTCTTGTGAAAATATCAGTGATAAGCTAGAACCCACTAAAGATAATCCTTCCCATGAAAACACAAGCAAAAAGCTAGAACCTATTAAAGATGATCTTTGCCATGGAAATACTAGCAATGAACTAGAATCCATGAAACATGATCTTTGCAGTGAAAATACCAATGATGAACTAGAAGCCATGAAAGATAATCCTCCCCATGAAATTACCAACAATGAACTAGAGCAGAGGAAATATGAACATTCTGATGACACTACCAGTGAAGAGTCGGAGCATAGAAAAGATGATCTTTCCCATGAAAATACCAGTGATGGATCAGAGAACAAGAAAGATTATATATCCCACGAAAGTGTCACCATTGAACTTGAAACCTCGACAATTGATGTTCTTTCTGAGGATGTTAAAGAATGTAATCCTCCAAAAGAAGAAGTTCTTTCTGAAGATAGTTGTCTAGATTTAAGCTCCGATGATGAAGAAGTCTTCTCTGAAAAAAGTGAAGACAAATCATTTAAAAAAAATGGGCTTTTTCTAGACAACCCCAATGAGTTGAGCCTCATTAAAGAACAAGTTTCCTTTCTAAATAGAAAAAAAGGATTTAATACCTCTGAAAAAAATGCTTTAAAAAAAGATAATTTTTTTCAGATTGGTTGGAAAGAGCTAAGCCTCTCTAAAGAAAAGAACCTGTTTGAAAATGGTAAAAAAAAGTTTGATTCATCGAAAAGAAGCAGATCCAAACAGCTGAACTATACAAAGGGTATTGAAGAGCTCTCAGAAGACAGTTGCGATGAACTGGAAGTTGTTAACAGGCATAGAACTTCTACACCAGTAAATGTTGTAATTTCTGTGGATCCCAGACACCTTGCCCCTGTTTCACCCCCTGTGTGGGAGGAGTATTTCCCCCCTAAGTCTCCTTCTCCTACGCTTGATGTTAGCGAAACCTGTTTGGATGTGTCAAGTTTTGTAGCAGGTAGAAACACTTACAGTACTGCTCGTAAGTCAACTACTTCAGTTAAAACAACCCCCAAACTTAACACGATAACAGTTAAATCGTTTGAACCAGCTGTTACTATATTACCAACCACTAGCACTGCTCGTAAGTCAACAAATCCGTTTAATGTTAGCTACAAAAACAATCTTTTGTTAAAATCATCTAGCTCGGCTATTCATGATTTTGACAATATCCCCCGCAGATTAAATCCTGTTTTTGCTAGAAAATTAGTTTCCCCAAGTGTGAAGAAAGTTATAAAAGAAGAATCATCTGATGTTTTTATTGTAGAAGAAATCAAAACTGGACCATCAAAATGCAAGAATCGATCAAAATTCCTTCGCCTCCCAAAAAAAGGCGTTTTGTAAAGACCAATAATAATAAATATAGAAAAAAGTTGGTTCCGACTAAAAACATAAGTGATGATGAAGTGGTTGTATTAGATTAACTATATATATATATTTTTTTTTTTACTTTTCTACCTAACTTCTTAGTTAGGAGTGTTCATTCATCCTTTTTGCAAGGACATTCAAATACACCTTGCTTTGCAACCCCAAGTTACTCAATAATTCCTTTTATTTAATCAATTGGTATGTAACTATATTTTAACATCAGCAAATGTCAACCATCACCATGCTTTATCATAATTTGTATAGTGATGTTATAATATATACATTGCATAACTTAATTCAATTATTAGAAATTTTAGGTATGCTCTGTGTAACAACTTTTTTCATTGTCTTTAATATATGGAAGTTTATCCTTTATTGCTGCCCTCGCAGAATAATTGTCAATGCCCATGATATTATTTTTATGTCTTACTAAAAAAAAAGTTTCATATATACCAAATATAGAAGCATGGTGATAACATTCTTCTTACAACTTTCTAAATGTTGGCATGTATCCTTCATTTATCCTCTTAGGTAGCAAGCTTAACTTGCGTTATTCCACTATGGTATAGTTAATAAGATAGGCTCATAGCTTAATCTGTCAAGGTAAGTCGATTACCTTTCAGGGTAAATGGAGTATAGAGATAAATATTTAGTTTCTTCTGTGGCTAATCTTAGAAGGCAATAAAGTTCTAAATAAAGTTGTTAAATGTAACATTTTTACAGCTTAAAGTTTTGTGAGTGAAGATATAATTATGTGGACACTGTGATATGTCATGCCTGATATGACATACCTTTGTTGCAGTTTGGTATAAACAGGATACTCAAACGTTCATAAATTCACATTAGATAGGACAAATATGTAATTAGTTTTAGTAATTTCAATACATACCAATCCAATCTGTGATACACTATTGCAAAATGGACTGACTAAGTTGTGAAAAGCTTTTATTTAATCTTAAATTGAAAGTGTGACACAGCTTTAACATTTGTGATACTTATCAAGAAATGTGTTCTTAATTATGAAATAGCAATTTAGTTAGTTTTAATTTAGTACACTTAGGGTCAGTTGCACAAACATGATTTTGATTCTTCAATCACTGGATTGCCAATCAGCTTGATCAAGAAAAGTTTGGGTTGCAACAAAGTTAATTAGGGATCAAAATCTCCAATCAACTTTTTTTTTGTAGCCTCTAGTCTTACTACCGGTTCCGGTTATACACTTATGTACTAATTACACTCATGGTTTTATGGATTAGTAAGGCTATATTTAGAGGAAGTGTACCCACATTTGTGTAAAGGGAGAGTGGAAAAACTTTTTTATTTTGCAGGGTGGTAACCACCCTCAGTCCACCCATCCAAGATTCAAACCTCGATATCCCTGTCATCGGCAGTCTAGTCAACTGCGAGTGTAGCGTGTTGGAACATGCAGCCACTGAAGCAGGTTCCAATCCACTCACCACAACTTACCAGAGATTTGACCAAAGAATCAAATAAGACTAACATGGCAACACTGTGAAAAGTTCTATTTTTGAACAACTGTATGTTGTAACATAACCTAAAAGTATACACCAAGCTAGGCTGACTTTGTGAATATCTGTTTATATTTTGTTTATTTCATTAATCTACACAAATTTGTCTATAGCTATTAATAGAAGTTTGTATTAATGGATTATTATGGCTAGGTTATAAAATGAATTTTTTTAAGTTTTTATATAATTTCAAAATTATCTAAAGAGTGAAAAACATGCCCCAACTTTACTTCAAATGAGCGTGTCTTGTTTCTGTATTTATTGAAAGCATATGTTTCAATATTATTTAAAAAAAACTTATGTAGTGTCAAGTAAACGGAAAGAGGCACTTTGGAAAAGTTTGGTCGATGACTTTAATAAAATCACAGCTTCATTTCAGAGATCCTCAGAACAATTAAAAATATAGGCCTACTACAAGGAGGAGCCTTTAAAAGCAACCGCTGATGACAAGGCAAAATATTTACGTTTCTGCAAAACTTTATAAATTTAAATACAACCATTTCATTAATTTTCCATGTCTGGCTGGAATTAATACAAGCAGTAATTTGTTTTGTTTTATTTTATTTGAAACAATAGTTAATTTTATGGACTCATGAAATGCTTTATTGTCACTAAGTCTAACATAGTAAGAGGGGTGTATTTTAAGTAAGGACCACTTTACAATGAAATAGAAACTATTAAATAGTTTTGGGTATTTAAAAAAAAATCCAATTCTACATACCTCTAGCTAATTTTTAACACAGTGTCCATTGTTATTTAAACATTTGCCGTATCGTGAGATAAGTTTTTGTAGACCCGCGTCATAGAAATCTGCCACCAATGAGGAAAGAGATTCCTGAACCGTCGTTTTCACTTCATCGTCAGTGTGGAAATGCTTGCCTCTATTTTTTGAAATCCTGCATGTTCATTCTTTCGCGCATGTGCACTGATAACTATGCTTTTTACTGAAGTGTTGTTGGTTCATGACAATGCGAGACCCCACTCTGCTGCTCATACGTAAGCTCTCATTGAATCTTTTGGCTAGCAATAATTAGATCCCATCCCCCCCGCCCTCTCTCTACTGCCCTGACCTTTCTCCTAGTGACTACCATATTTTCCTGCATCTGAAAAGGTTCCTCACCGGCAAGCATTTCCACACTGACGACAAAGTGAAAACGACTTCAGGAATGACTTTCCTCGCTGGCGGCAGACTTATGTGACGAGGGTCCACAAAAACTTTTCCCACGATACGACAAATGTTTAAATAACAACAGGAACTATGTTGAAAAGCATGTAAAATCAGATAAAATATATTTAGTGGTTCCTATTTTGTTGCAATATGATCCTTAATTTTAAAAAAATTGTATATTTTTAGAACTAATAATTTTGAGCTTTATAGTTTCATTAATTAAATTGTTTGAGTTTTCACAAAGTGTAAACTAACATAATAAAATCAATACATTTGAACCTTATAGTTTCATGATAGTAATTGTTTTTATTGTTACTAAGGCTAACCTAAAATATTTTCTGATTAATAAGTTTGATATTAGCAATCCCGATAGTTGACTATCGTTATATTTAGAGAAAATTTCAGATCTTTCCTGTAGTTGTCTTGTTACTTGAACATTTTCTATAACTCTATTATGTAAATTAAAAACTTCATCTGAAGAATAATACATTACCCCTATTCTTTAAAAATAAATCAAATTCATATTCAAATTAAATTTTATGTATAAATATATTATATAAATATTACTTACTAAAACACAGGTTATAATATATATACAGTAAGTACAAATGATATTTATATGGACAATCAGCTTCAGGTTACACACTGATTGGATAATCAAACAATTGAAGTGATGATAGAGAATTTACCGATTAACTTGACCAGAGATTTGATCGGCAATCACATCCTAATGGTTAATGGTGCAACTGTAAATGAAGTTTGAAACACTTACTCACCTTACATCTGCTCTCTGATCAAGGCACTGATTATTTATTGTTTGTGCAACCAGTCCATAATGTTTTATTGGCAAATTAATTTAAACATACAAACCCACACACACACACACACACACACACACACAAATAGTCTCTGTTTCTATTGAAATAAAATATTAACATGTGTAAACAATTATTTTTTTATTAAATTATTTGATTTAGAAATATCGTAATTTAGTTTATATTCATAGTATTGTATAATTATTTATTAGTGATGGGTCAAATTCTAGATTGCTCAAAACCAAATCTTGAATTCAAATCTTAAAAATTTTCTTTTGAATCTCAAATCTAAATTTGAGTAGGATCATACTATAGTTAAAACATTTAAAATTGAATTTTGAAAAGAATTATTAAATCAATATTATCTCATTGACAAATGCTATTTTGTTTGTCATATCTTGTTCATCATTAAAAAAAACATACTTTAATAAATAAATTAGACCGATATTAGATCTAATAGAATATTGTCCTTTTTTATGATTTTATTTTCCTAACTCCACAAGTATATAGACTTGCTTAAAATTGTGGTTTCAACTAGAGGACTTCATAATTGTATTCGAGTTATCTTTTTGAGATTTTTACCAAGTCTTGAATTTTGTGAATACCATGCAATTTGATGAAATCAAGGATTTTAGTGTCCCATTTATACTATTTATCTTCTGTGTTTGTTTCGGTTAAGAAACTATACAAAATAATATGATCAGAAACTGGTCAAATGGCATGGTTTTCTCCATCTTAAATATCTATTAATGTAATTTTCCCCTCGATTGATCTCACTGCACTCACCTGCCTGCAGGTATCGAGCTACCACTAAACATACACAACCAAATTTACTAATTATTAGGCGATTATTGTTATTAAAATACTCTATTCTAATATATATATTGAGCCCACACCAATCTTCTTAGGTTTAAGGCAACGTTTTTCAACCGGTGCATTGTGTAGGGTCAAAAGGTATGCCGTGAAAGTTTTAGGGACGATAAAAAAAACGTGACAATAATTTGAGGAGTAAAAATAAATCTTTTTAAATCCATTATCAACATTATGTTTGGTAATAATACCGTTATTAGAATTTTATCTTTGGAAGTTTTAAATACAGTATTAATATTAGTTATTTTAATAATAAAATTCCTCCTTAAAAACATTTTGGTGTACCTTGACAATTATTTTAGCACCTTGTTCAGAGTGCTGAGAGTTGAAAAATGTCAAAAATCGCTGGTCAAAGGCATTAGACTCATAATAGACAAAATTGTCCATGCTGTTGTAAATACACTTTATCTAAACAATCCTCTTTCTACTCATTCTTTAGATCAGTGCACATTCAAGACTTCAGAATATTGAGGCAGGCATCAATAATATTTTCAATAGAAATTTACATTTAGATGTCAAATAATAATGATAAAAAAGAAAATTATTACAAAGATGGTTTTACTTTAAAAAATTATATTACAAGTTGTTGTTTTTTTGTGTGCTTTATTTGAAAAGTTAAATATATATCACAATGCGCCACATTTTAAGTTAGTGTGACCTTAGGTACTGCATTTCATTGTCCTATTTAACAGAGCTTGGAAAGTAGTATGATATTTTTTCTTGTTTAAGTCACGAATGAAACCAATGCAATACTATAATACATATTACCTTCTGGCTCGAGGAAGGACTTGGCTCCCCAACGCAGTATAAAGGGCATCATTAGTACTTTGACACAGAAAATAAAATAATGTTATAAGTTGTTGTTTTTCTTCAGGAGAAATTACATAATTCATGATATGTTATCTTTGGAATAACTCCATCCCCTCTTTATTGAGCCTTTCTGAACAAAGACTCATGACTTGATGACTTGCTAGTAATTACTTATTTGGTTAATGCCTGAATAACGATAAACTTAACGGACCTTCTTCAGTGGCCGAGTGGTATAAGGCGTCACTCTCATGTTAGACTGGCCTACTGATGACAGAGATTCGGATTAGAATCCCGGTTGGGTCTACTCAGGGTGGTTTTCTCTAAATGGTTTTCTACTCTCTTTTCTTGCATATGCGGTTAGGTTACCTCAAATTCTTCCTTCCTCATCCCTAACCCATTTGAATAATTATCATAAATGTGTATAGCTTGAACAGGTAGTGAGATGCGGCAATAAAAAAACAACTTAATGTTCACTTAATGTAAAAATCCATTGTTTGAGAAGGATTTATCAAATGTAAGCCTCGCAAAAACTGCCTTGTCATTATGAAAAGGGTTTCCATTCCAGTACTAGAATACTTGGTTCGAATCTGGATTGATTTTGAGCTAAAAGGGGTTTGAGGTAAAAGGTGAATCCAGGGTTTGTTGTCGTTAGGGGTGGGGGAATATTTTAATAAGGCTCCTTCAAGTATAGATTAAATCATTTTAATTAATCAAGATTTTAATTAATATAATTAAAATAGGACTTTTAAGAAAAAACTACTTTTGATTAACAAATTTATAATTTTAACAAAAATTAATTTAAAAAATAAAGTCACTGTCACTATAAAAGTAGTAAATATGTATATGGGCCCAAAATGTTTTAATAAATATTGATAAAAATTATTTTAATATAAATAATTGGTTATTATACTAAACTTAGTAATCTAATTACTGGAAAAATATTAGTTTTAAACCACTTGCTTTTCTGTATGGTTTGGTCACTGTTTGCAGTCCACTTTAACCTGAAGCATACACAGTCCATATTTTTTGGATTTAAAAAAATCTATGGCAAATTTAAAACGGAAACTTTATATTGAGTAAGTAACGTAACAACAATAATGACCATATGATTCTGAAGTTCATGAAAGCTTCCTACCTTATAGCTACTGGATGAAATACTGTTTGGATCACAGTTTTGAGAAAATGTGTTGTTCTTGATTATAAAAGGTTCCCCCTCATTTACAGTTAAGTTTTATTCTTTGAGAGAATGGTTGCAATAAAATACTTTGTGCCAATTATTGTCAGTCATCATTTTATTTATGTTTCTTACAAACTGCAGTCATATATTTTGTATCTCTCCTGTGGTGGCCATTTCGATCAAGTTTACTTCAATACAGTTTTAATTAATTGTAAATAATAAAACCAAAACATAATATATTTAATATGAACATTTTTTGTGTTTGTTTATGCATAATTTTTTTTATTGTATTCTAGACTCACAGTAACTTTGTCCTTTTTGGACCATTGAAGTATTTCTAAACAAGTGTTCCGAGTGGATTTGCCTTGCAAATATTTGGTCACTTTGGGAAGTCAATTTAAATTGACATTGCTCATTAGTGATATATGTTTGATAGATTTTATGTTTCAAATTCCATGAAGTGTATCCTAAGACACTTTAAATTTAAATACGATTCAATTCTACAACACAAAAAATTAAAAAGTTACACAAAAATATTTATGTACAATTCTATTTAAAGTTGATCAATGATATATCATATTATACTTATTTATCCTTACACAAAAATATATATTTATCCATGTTGTGTTAATGAGAATGTTTTGCTTTTCTTTATTTCCTAGAAACCTTTACAAATATTTTTATAATCAAAACAGTTTATCTAAGGAAATAAATCTTGAGTACATTTCTTGAATAGACTGTTAATGAAAGAGGGAAAAAATTGCAGTTTCGGAGCAACATTAGTAAAATAAAAAGTCTCAGTTAATTGACACAGGTTTACATTTAAACTATGTACCATAATTTATTACAAAATTGAAAACAGGCATTGCATTACAGTTCAATCTGAAAAGTGAGTTTTTGCATTTGAAGTAAAAAAAAACAACAAACTCGTCCATCGTAATTTTGGAAATTTTTTGTCGTTAGGAATATAAAGAATTGTATCTACACAATTGCCATGGAAATAACATATTATTTTTATATGATACAGAATGATAAATAAATGTGATTTTGGTTACAAACAAAGACTAAATTTAAAAGCTTACAACTTTTTAAGAAATATTTATATAATATTTGAGATTTGATTAATGTTTACAGGCCAGGCCAATCAATCTACATTATAGTAGCAAATATAATGATAGTGTATACTATATTTTACAGGACATTATTGTAATTGGAGATTTTCAGTTCATATTAATAAAGGTTTATTTTTCTCTTAGTCAAAAGGGTGTTTTAGACAAACCAGAATTATGGATAAAAGCATTATCAGTGTAGTTACATAAATATAGCTGTGAATGAAAACTTTTGTTAAAGTGTAATAAATGTTTCTAGCAAACGATGTTACTAATAAATGGTTCTAACAATGTTACTAGTCATCAAATGATGTAAATGCAAATGGGTACAATATTTCATAGCTTACTATAACAAGGCGGCCAGTCAAAGTAATCTTAGAAAACCTGAAAATGTCAGGGAATCTTGAAATTGGTATATTTAGTTGTCTATGTAAGAAAACACCTTATTATATCTTATTCAAAAACTGTTTTAAATTAAGTCTACATTTATTTTTGAGCGTCTTTATAAATTCTGATTTGGGTGTTAGTAGGATAAATTTATATTTAAGATTAGCAAATACTTTAGCTGAGATTTTGTGGCGGCTTCCCTGTATAAATGGGATCCCGGTGATAATACTACATATATTAAAACTCTTTAAAAAAATTAACTGCCAACAAACTTGGGGCCTTTTAATATAAACACATGTTTTAATTGAATACATATTAACTTTGAGAAATTTATATATTTAATTTACAGGATACATATAGAATCTGTAAAACATATTAAAAGTTGTTTACTTGGTTTTTTAATGTAATTATTTGGCATAGTATGTTTACAGTGTACTGTATACTTAAGGTATTATTGATCATGTTAAGTTGTAATGTAAGTTATTATTAATATATCATGGTGTCTGGGAGGAAAATTCCCCCTGTTGTATAAATTATGTAATAGTAGAAATCATATTTTAAAAGTGGCTTAATGGCCTTATCATAAAATTGTATACATCAGCTATTTAAATTATATATATAGACAAAAGCAAACGTTGTTTTTGTAATATTTTTATTTTGCATGACTATAACATAGTAATATAATATTATTGTATAGAACCTTTTTATCTGTTAATTTGATCCCTATTTCTAATAGATGTATACTTTTGTTTACAATTTTGTGTGTGTGTGTGTGTGTGTGTGTGAAAAATAATGTGTATCTTGAAAATGAATTTTAGGAATTGTAATAAAATGTAGTTATATAGTTTTATTTACATTATTTGTTTAAATTTGGTTTTTAGATTACTTAATAAAAATAAATATATTTCTAAATTTTTATCAGAAAGCCAACGTTTGGTTTTTATTGTATGTATTGTATTGGCGGAAAAAAAGTTAACTTCAGTTCTTTTAGTTTTTCACAGTTTAAAAAAGAATGAACAAGCCCTGTTCCCATCTACCTTTCATTTTTTGTTTTTCATTTATGCTTAGCGGCCAAGTTCTTTATGAGCATAAACTCTAAAGATTGCTTGGTCCCTTATTTATAGTGTCTTAGAAGATGAAAATAGTGTAGATTAGTTTGAATGATTGCTATTTTTAAACAGACCCACTACTCGAGTAGTATTTGGTGTTCTGTAGTAAATTGTTAGCTTTTAAGTCTTCTTTTATATAGTTTCGTCCACAGAAAACACACGTAAATGTAGGCAGAAACATATACTGGTATCTATAGATTTATAGCTGATTTGCGGTAAAATAAACACGCACTTCTGAATCATCAACATCATCATGTCCCATCTCCAGTTTCCTGGGTGTTGTTAGTGAGCGTTCGCCCTCTAATCCGGTCTCTGTACAGTTCACTCTCGTGGATTATATCCCAATCTTGTCCTCATTCTTTCACATATTTCTTCACTCGCTCTATCCATCACATCCTTGCCTTCCTTCTGTTGTCCATACCACTTTAGTCACGCTCTACTTATTGTGTTTAGCACACTCCCATTCGCCAGGGCATCCTTCCCATTGGTCACATTACTTATCCTGTCTTTTTTGCTTCTTCTTAATATTGATCTTTTGTATTTCAATTCAGAAATCTGTAAATCTATTATTCTCTGTGTTGGTGATCGTGAATTTTTTTAATTTAGTGTTTTATGTAGTTTGTCTCTTGAAATTTTACACATTGGCATTTACTAACTAAGAAAAGTTATTTCAAACAAAAACAAGTTCATTTAAAATAAAAGTGTCAGATAATTTTACTAATTAATAAATAATTTTACAACTTAAATTTTAAATATTATACTTTGCTACTTGTACTTGTACTATTGTACTTTGTACTTGTGAGAACTGCCTTAACTATAGTTAACTTTTAAGTGTTAATACATTTGTCCTTTATTGGTGGCTGCATGGACTAAAGGTCAGATTCTTGGCTCGGTTTTCTGAAAGTGGTTTCCCACTTTCCCTTCATGAAAATACATTTCTTCCACATTATATCTTCATCTCCACTTTCATTAGTGTAAGAAAATAGTTCTAATGAGTGATAGGAAACAACAATAAAAAACTGTCTAATTTTATTTGTATATTTTTTAATTAGGCTACAAATACGAGTCTGAACAAATAAATGTATGCTATACAAATTTCATCCTTTAAACTTAACTCTAATAATAATTTGTTCTTATTTCCTTTGATGCACTATATTATAACAATTTAATTGATTCTTTAAAATACCTGCATATTATGGTATAAAAACTTCAGATATTTTACAATAAATCCGCTTGAGCCAAATGCTAGTAATAATTGTATCCTTTTTTTTGACACAATATGCCTCAACAATGTGATATAAAATATTTATATATTTGACATTATTTTATTTAAGGAAAAAAACATTATTTTAACTACAAACTATGAGTGAATTATATCTTTTATTTTAGTTTATGTAGTACTTTGCATTTTAAAGTTTGGTCTAAGGGTGTTCAAGTGTGTTAAGAGTAGTTGCATTTCTGTAAAATGCTCTCCAATTCTTTTGGTGTGTGTTAAAATAATATTATTAGTTCATGTTTTATTATGTTTGCATTCTATAAATTTCATGTATAGCCTCGGCCAATTCCTCAAGAACTTATGTGACCCTCAGCCGGGGAACTGTTGTACATTCTTTTTCACTTTTGCAATAGAGTTGAGTGCCACTGACGAGGAGACAAGGTTTAAATCCCGATCAGTTGTACTAAGGTAGGTTTTACTAAATGGTTTTCCACTCTACCACGACACAAATATAGTTACACTTGCACTCAATTCTACTTTCCCCCTACCTAACACATAAGCAATAATGTGTATAACCCGAGCAGCTAGTGAGACATGCTACTAAAATAAATTAACATGAAGGTATTGGAAATTATTTAGAAAATTTAGAACTAAAGTCTGGTGAGAGCAAAATTGTAAAATGTTAAAAGGAATTAATAATGCACTTGACCACCCTAAAATGGAAGAGTAAAGGTTGTTTTGTTTTTTGTCTTTTATATTCTAAATTACTTTTACTCTTAACTAAAATAAGACGGCATACATCTAGTTTATAAATCAATTAAACCTCATCTGAATGTCCAAAATATTGCTAAATCCAATCTTCTTACACATTTTTTTTTATATATATATATATATATCACAGGATGTTTTCTGCTGCTTTCATATTTGACAGCAGGAAACCAAATGTATAAAAATTACAATGAGCAAAGGAGAAATTTTTCATTGACTAAATAAACATGGTTATAGAAAATATTTAACACCATCCATTTATTACTGTAGGTGCTAAAGTTTAAAAAAAGAAAGAACAAAAAAAACATGCTGAAGACATTGATTTTGAATATTAAAACAGTCACATTTTGACCACCTATCTACTTTTAACTACAAAAAAAACTATATCCTGCTTCATTAAATAAATATCTCACATGCACACAAAATGTCTGCAAGCAGGCCCAAAATTAGATACCCACAACCCTTGGTGTTTTGGCTATGGCAGGAAGTGGGTGGGTGTGAACTCCCCTAGAGACATAAAAACAATGTGATTTTAACGTATAATTCCAAATCGAACTGATTTGACCAGCTCTAGTTATTTATTTTTCCATATAGGAAAACCAAATCTCTACATACCAATTCTAACTATACCCTGATTTTGGTATGTAGAACAGCTTAGAAAATTCTCAAACTTATTTCTTTGGGGCCAGCATTGTTAACATTTTAGTATATATTGTGTTATTTTATAGATACCTATCGATAATATCTATCAAAAGTGGGCTGAAGAATGACCTTATCTATTAATATATTAAAATAGTTAGAGTAACTTTAGTAACTAACAAATACTGTTTTTTCTACTAAGATCATGCCACATCAAGTACTTTTTTTTATTCAATTAAACAAATACATAACTAAGGATATGACATGTACAATATTTTGTATACAATTTATTAAAAACAAATGGTCAGAGATATATATATATATATATTAACATAAGATTAAAATGATTAATAATGTTTTAAAAGGTGTTGCATGTAGGCTACTTAAAAATATGAATCAAAAATTAAATTTAAGTCTAATGAAAGTGCTGTACTAGTACTATACTTAGAATATTTTCTAATTTTTTTTGTTTCTATATGTTGGATGGGACCTCGAATCTTTGAGAATATTTGAAGATCAATTTTTTTTAAGTGAAATTTGTTTTAGAGCTCTAATACTGCTTATTGATGACTTAGAAACATTTATAGTTATAGGATGAATTTAACAGCTAGGCCCCAGACCTGTAATTTAACATTTAGTTACTATTTTGTATTTTCTAATATATTTATATTTCCTCTTAGTCATATTTTTTTCTAAGATACGGATTCAAGATTCAAGATATAGATTCGTAAAATATATGTGTTATATATACATGTGTTACAGTCCAGACCCGATTCCAGGACAAACTATATTGAACCAGGCCGAATCAGTGCATCCTGCAGAATGTAAGCTAAACCAGTATAGCCTGATATTTTCAGGCTATACTAGTTTTAATCCTTCTTAACCCATACCATGAGTTGACCTTGGACATATTTCATCATGCACAGATCACACGCAAATGTTTGTTGGATAAATTAACCTAAATCTGTTCTAAATTCGTTAATCCTGAAATTTTAGTTTAGCTCATAGGATAAATTAATAGAGACTAAAATTTTAATAGGCAAACCAGTTTTATGTTAGGTTAGGTGACAACATTTGCGGGCGAACTGTGAATGATGAAACCGGTCCAAGGTTGATTAATCAGATGGGAATGAAAACTAGTACTGCCTAAAAACATCATGCTATATCAGTTTATCCTATAAGAGTCAGGTTGCATCAATCTGGCCTAGTCCAATCTAGTTTGTCCTGAAATTGGGTTTGGATACTAACATATATATATAGAACAATGTATTACATAAAGAATAGAACTGCTAGCCACTGCTAAGGCCCTTCACTAGGTAGTCTCATACACCAGGTGAGGCATTTAGGAGCATTCTAGAAAAACTTTTTTTAGGGGGAAACCACTAGTTATTTTTGTTTGATGGATATCTTCATGGTTATTCCAAGGCAAACTTTTTTTTTATAACAGCATTTGATTACACACAAAAAACTTTTTTCTTAAACACTTGTATTTGACATTAATTTTTAAAGATATTTTAACTTATATTTTTATAACAAATTTTATTTACATTAAAAGTGTATTGATATTAATGATCATCATTTTAACATTTACTAATGTAATTTTATAAATAATATTGCATTCAATGTAATTGAATAAAAATTGTTTAAAAAAATTTTAGTTAAAATATCTTCAAAAGTTGATGTCAAATTAAAAAAAGTTTCAGGCAAGTGTTTTTAAGAATAAAATGCCGTTACAAGTATTATAGGTTTTGACTTAAAAAAAAAGATCTTTAAGATGTTCACTAAATCAAATATAGCTAGTGCTTTTGTTTTTTCCTCCTCAAAAACAATAAACTTTAGTTAGAAGTAATTGTTTTCTAGACTACTTTGTTTTTGGGGTATTCTAGTGTTTCAACTTAAATGACTCACCTAGTATACTAAGGATGATGTAATAAAACAACATATTTTCTAAATCGATCAGTGAGATATATTTTTACTCACTTAAAAAAATCATTTTTGAGCAAAATTTCTATAGAAAATAAATAATGGTTCACAATGACCTGTCCCATAAGAATATCCTATCCACACCAGTGATGGGAGGACATAATTGTGTTGTAATTAATCTCAAGAGCAAAACATTTCTGTAATTATATTAATTGTTTCACTTTTAATCCAAACAAAGATAGTGTTAATAATGACAAACTGAATTTTAGATTCGGTAGAACTATAATAGGCAGTCTCCTTTTTGGCCATAGGATTTAATCAGTAATTTACATAAATGATAGGAATTAAATATAATCGCAAATAGTTTCATCAACCTTAAAAAATATGTTCATGGTAAATTTATACAAAGGTAATGGATGGGTGACCCATAAATTTCAATTTGAGTTATTACAAAAAAAAATATATTATAATATAAATAAAGACTCAACACAAATCTTAAGTTAATCAATATTAATATATTTATGTTTCTTTGGCATTAAGATTAACTTTAATTGAAAATGAAAATTTTTGTGAAAATGAAATGTCACTTATTGAATAAGTTATCTAACTATTTTCCTCTATCATAACTTCATACGAAATTTATGAATCACACAGAAAGATACTTAAAAAGTCAATGAGTTGATCGCAAGATATGCATTACAAACTTTCTTTAAAAATCACACAAACTTAAAACCATTAATTTTCAAGCTTATTATATTAATATAAAATATGTACAAAAGTAAATACACTTCAGTCTAAGATTAAAGTAACTTATTTTTAGCTTAAAACCACATATTGTGATTAACTTCGAATGTCACATAAATGTCAATAAACCTTTTCATTTGAGGAATATACAAAAAGGAACGAATAAATGAACAGAAAATGGCTATCATAATGTGATAATATAAATAGAAACAATTCACACCTTTAAATGCTGCCACTAGACAGAATTGTCACCTCTTGACATGTTATAAGAAAATTATTTTTAAAAATGACCGAAAAATGGTTGAGGTGTCATCCAGTGGCAATAATGTAGTGTGTGTAAATGTCTTCTTTTCACCATGAAAGCTAAATTATTGTGTATTGTTCAAAGAGTTTGAGCACAAACTTAAGCCTTTTTTGGTAGTAGAAAAAAGTCCACTATAAGTTATGTATACATTCATCCACCTTGCAAATGTGTTTTTGAGACTTTGAAAGATAATTTAAATTGACTTTACTTGTTGAAAGTGATAAATTTTTAAGTTGATGAATATGAAAGTGTTTTCTAGTAACTTTTTGACTATTTAGAAAAAGGTCAAAGTTGCTGTAAGCCGACTGTGTCACTCTTTATTTACTTAGTTTTATGTATATAATGATATATACTCAATTTACCCTGAAAGGTAGCAAGATCAGATTAGAATGAAATGGGGAAAAAAATTGTGCAACTAAATATTTCCTTAGGTATCTTAGTACATAAAGTTACATAAAGAAGCACAATACAATATTTTGTCAAGAATAAAATGATTCACCTAAAATAAAAAATATTTGAGTTAAATTCATCTTTGAGAATATTTCAAGTTAGCTTTGAATTGACAAAATGGACTATACATACACCTAATTTATGGTATTGTGTTTTTGTTGTCAATTAATATTCATCAACTCAAGAACCTAGAAATTGTACATTTACATAAAATTATTTCCATTAAACCTTTAACGGTCAAAGTAGGAGAAAAAAAAACTTTCATCACATAGTAGTGAAAAATATGGGCTCTGGTTGAAATACAATATTGTTATCATTTAATGCTTGGAAAAAGTATATTAATTTTAATGTCAAAAGTACATTAATTTTAATGTCATCAATGTAAATGGTAAATAAATTATCATATCTCTTAAAAAATAAATACATGGTTACTTGGAATAGAGCCCTAGAAAAAAATCATGGTTTTAATTAGGACTAGACTGCATCTGAATGATAGTGTACCAGAAACTGTCTAGATAAAAATAATAATTCTATGGTATGAGCCCACAAGCAAGCTATACCGGCCGACGACGAACCCTTTGGCTGTTAATCTTAAGTTTTCTATTTTTGAAAAACATAATAAGTTGTAATAAGTTAAGTTTTCTAGACTGTAGCTGCTACTTATTATTTCAAGTAGCTCCTCATTTGTCCTCATGAGATTGTTTGATCCCATTCCAGACACATTGATTAACAGAAAAGTTCTGGCAACGCCGGGAATCAAACATGGTACTTCTGGATCTGTAGCAAGAAATTCTGACCTGGATTAGGGTGTAAACAGTTCATGACGATGACTCAAGTTTTTGTTTTGACACAAGCTTTCATAACCAGGTTCAAAAAGTAAACTTGTTTTTGGTTGGACTGCAAGGTCATCTTTAAACTTGATGAAACTACCCGTAGTAGTGAAAGCTCGTCTTCAAATTTTTATTTTTTATTTTTAGCCTTTTATCTATAAAAAAATTTAACCTGATATTGCTCAATCAAATAACTATCCCTTATATTTAAAACAAATGAATGTATGAAAATAGTAAAAATAGGTCAAATCAACTATGAATCTGGATTTTTATTTTATCACCGGAACTTATAACCTGTTAATGTTATACACAAATGTACTAGTTAAGCTAGGGATTTAGGGATGAGTAAGTTAGGAAGTGTACCCGCATTTTCGTGAAAACCATTTAGAAAATATCACCCTCAGTTCACCTGACCGAGTTTTGAACCTCAATCTTCCTGTCATTGGTAGTATAGTGTATTGCGACAGTGCCGCCTTAGGCCATGCGGCCACAGAAGCTGGTAAACTGAATATATTTATTTTACCTTCGAATCTGAATCTTAAAAAATTATCAAGATAAGCAGGAATAAGATTATAAAAGAATGTTAGAAAATAGTAATAGTAATTAAATGTTGGAATTTTTAGCTAAAATGCATTCATTGTAACATTCATGCATCCATTTAAGTGTTTAAATTAATGATGGCCTTGAGTCTGCTTGTTAAGTTTCTCCTATAATTGTAGCATGGAGATAAAAAAGGGACTAAGTGCCAAAAAAAAAAGTATTATTTTATTCCATAGAAAGGTAGTAAATGCCATTTCCAACAACCTTTGAAAAGTTCTAAGTACCAAAACATGTATAGTAGTACCTATCTCTCCCAAAAGATAGGGTAGGTGGTAATTCCAGGCTGATTCCTAATATTTGAAACTCTCAATAGATAGGGCTAGAGAATCTACATATCAATTATCTTTGGTTTGAGATCTAATAAATATAACCTTTTGGTGTTTTATCTTTATAAATATTAGTAATATAAAATTAACTGTTTTTACATGGAAGTTGTTAATAAGAAAAGAAGAACTAAGGGATCTGGGAGTGTTAATATTGAGAGAAAGAGGCTTAAAACTGAAGGAAAGGAATACTTCACATACAAGATGAATAAAGTACCACACCACCTTCTTCCAAGGTAAATACTTTGTGATTTTCACATAACCTTATTGCAAATTGGCTTACATCCAAACATGACTATGTAACAAATAGATACCATAGTCAATCTTATGTCAGTTACCTAGCTTACTTGCTATAATTTTATTTATTTTCGATGTGTTTTCGATTAAAACACTATTAAAGATATTTTTCAGTTGTTAAACATTGCTAATCCAAAGTTATTTTTAGCATCGGAACAAATTAACATACAAAAAGGTCTCCTTTCAGCAGGTAAGTAGTCATCAAATCATTCTTGTTTTTTCAGCGGTTATTTTGTTTGCTTTATTTATGGAAACAAACTGATCATTTTGAATGTCTGCTATATTTTTTCCTTTTTTCAATACACGTATTTGCTTTTTCTTTCACTAGTACTACACCAGAATATTTTGTAACAATGCTGCATTGGCTATATTCAGTTTAGCAGTGGTAATGATACTATCTGCAGCGGCTTGGGTATCCAAGAAATGGTTTTCCTCCATATTCACCACTGTAAAAGGCCGGGTTTTCTTTGCAAATATGAGAACTTCTTTTAAGTCAAAGGGAACAAATGCTTTCATAACACGTTAGCATTTTTCTATTAATGCAAACTCCTTGTCACACTGAAGGTAGATATGCCCACTCACTAAAAACTTGTGTTCAAGAATGTTAAAAAAGCCAATTGAAACCAGAAATAGATAAACAAAGATTATCATTCGAGTCTTTTTCTGTCCTGTACAGTTATCACTCCACACTAATAGATGCTTCTTGTGAGTTATTCCAATATATTTAACACTCTTAAAAGACAGGGCGCAATTTCATTACCTCCTCTGTTTGCACGTCCCTCATGCCACAAACACATGTAATGAGTTTTGGTTGTAGAAGCTAAGTTGTCTCCTATAAAATATTTCCGTGTGTGTTAGTGTAGGCACAAAAAGAACTTGTAAGTCCACTCAAATGCAACTTGCTATACCACTTGGTATCTGGGAAGCAGCAGCGTCGTCCTTCATTCAATTTGTGGCTTTTTCTGATTTCCTGTGGTGGAGTTCAAGAAAAATTTTGCTTCCAGGACCACCATTTCAGAGCTCACATTGGAACATGTAAAGGTTTTACATGTGTCATGTTGAGGCTGATGGAATGATAAGTTTGGAAAATATTTCTGAAAGATTTTACTGTAAAATTTATAGCTCACTGTATTGTTGGGAATTTTTTTTAATTGAAAGCTCTGTGGAGCCTACTAACGTTCAGATCTGGATTTAAATACTCTTTAATAGATTTAGCTCGAGTGTAGTGACACTCGTGTCGTGGTATTGAGTGGACATGTTCCTTTATTCTCACCACATCTTCGCCTGTATACTTTGAAGCTTTGTGTGCCTTCCTGTTGTCGATGTAAGTTGTTGCTCCAGATTTATTTTCTTATGAAAACTTCTATTTGTTTCTTCTTAATAGCAAAAATATTCATGAATGTTTTTCGGCACACTTGAACTACCTCTCCTTTTCCTTTAGGAACACAGAATGATGATGTGGATTGGCGTTAGCTAAGAGAAGGGTCATCATATTTACCATGTCACCACCTCTGATTTTTTTTTTATTGTTATAAGTTCCATTAAATATGTTCCTTGTGTTTGCCCGTCATGTTTGTTAAAGTATTAAAAAAGTTGTAGCGTTATAGTGCTGTTGAGATCTTCACATTTGAAGTTGCATTTGCATATTCTCTAAAACCCATAAAGAAAACATTTTCACTTATACTTTTCTTATTGTTCTTTTTTTTCAATAATCCTTAGGCTTAAATTTAATTTGAACGTGATATATAGAAATACCTTTTTGTGTTTCAATTTGTTTTCATGCAAAATAAATTAGGTTTGGCAATGTTTAACGACTGAAAATATATCTTTATGGAGTGATTTTTATTTTAGGAAAAGTGTCAGAATGATTTCTAAGATTTGGTACATAGCCCTTTTGTACATTATTGATGGAACTCGGTCCTTTTCTATTTATTCTTTTTTTAATATGTAAAAAACCATGAGAGCTATTCTTTGATTTATATTTAATGTGATGTATTGTTAAAACAGAATATTAAATTGTGTATAACAGAAAATATGTACTTGCAGCATTGATAGAAGCAACACTAAGTAATTTTATTACAATAACTCCATATTGTTTAAAAATTATGTTGTGACTGGACCACCCATAAGTAGTATTAGAACTTTAAAACAAATTCCAATTGAAAGTTTTGAAAAAACATAGGGCTGAACCAATCAATTAATTTGCCAACTAGGCTGATCAATTGGTTCATTTAATTTTATATAGTACAATCGGTAGTAATAAAACTAAAAATAACTGTTAATATGGGTCATTTTTATTCCGTTTGATATAGCAGATTTGCCTACACAAATTTGGATCTTTCTTTTTTTTCATCCAAATTTGTGTAAGCAAATCTGCTATACCAAACAAAATAAAAATTACCCATAGTAAGTGTTGTTTTTGGTGATCAGCCTAGTTGGCAAATTAGTTGATTGGCTCAGCCCTATGTTTTTTCAAAACTTTCAATTGGAATTTGTTTTAAAGTTCTAATACTACTTATGGGTGGTCCAGTCACAACATAATTGTAGCGTGTGTGTGTCTGTATATATATATGCACCATGTCTTACTATGCGTTCGGGTCATATGCCTCTCTACTAATTATACTAATGAGTTGGGGATTAGTAAGGTTTAATTGAGAGGAAGTGCATCCACATTTGTGTGAAGCGTGGAAAACCACCCTCAGTGCACCCAATCAGGATCAAACCCCGTCTTCGGCAGTCTAGTCCAACACGAGAGTAGTACGTTAGATCACGAGGCCACCGAAGCAGGTAAATGTAATTCACTTTATCATTGGTCAGCTTCTATTCTCTTAAGTTCCTGGCTACAGATCCAGAAGTCTCAGATTCGATCCCCGGCAGAATGGGGTCACCTTGGTCTCATGAGGTGAAATGAGAAGCTACTTGAATGAAAAATTAGGAGCTTCGGCCTAAAAAACTGAGATTAACGGCCAAAGGGTGTGTTGTGCTAACCACATGACACCCTTTATCCGCGTTAAGTCGATACTATCGCCAAAAGATGGCGGTGGATTGGTCAATGTGTCTCGATTGTGGGCTGACACCATGGAGTTTTTATCATTGGTCCTAACATATTTTAAAGATAATTTCAGTCAAACTTTTCTCATAGTTAATCTTCTGATAGTTTTATATAGGAATTTTTAAATCTGTGTATAGAATATTAGGGCAAGTCTATTAATGTTAGACTTCTATACTGGCGGCTGGGGTTCAATCCCCGGTCCCGGCATAAATGTATCTGATTACCAAACCCTTCCTTCACCTTTGACAAGACATCTTGTGAATGTGGGGAATGCCAGGCCTCCACCGTGGTTCGGATTCCACGTTAAACTGTAGGTCCTCCATTTCATATCACAATCACCCTACCATTACACATTAGCTTAAGTGCGTATAACCCGAACGGGTAGTAAGACGTGGTGCTAATAATAATAATAATAATAATATTAGAATAAAAACAGACAAAAAAGATTTACTCATTAAATTTAGAGTTTAAATAAGCATTATCAATTTGAATTAATTTTATAAATATCAACATAAAGATAAGTTTTGAATTCATGAGGTAATTATGAAACCTTCGATACTAACTTCCCTTGAATCTTCCTCTCTCAGATCCAGTTTCATATGCAAAGCTCACCCATTCAGTTAGAGTTTAGGTGGGCATCATCTTGTATTTAGTAGTGCCACATTTGAAGCATGCTTAGTCAGAATATGAAACTGCCCTTAGTGCAAGCAGCTATTTACAAGTTGACCCTGTGAACCACCTTGCAAAGATAATCCCTCCCTACTCACAACCACTGTAATATAGCTTCTCTATCACATTGACCTTGTTATTGATAAAAGAAGTAACTCTTTACTAACAACCATCTGTTACCCCTCCATCAGTAACAGAAAAAAAGGCCAAGTCTATCTGCCAAGAGTTTAACGATGATGAGCCAGTAAGAAGTATCTGCCCATGCTGCTCATTAACAAACCAGCTTATGATTTTAAGAATCTGTGAGCCAAATTCTGATTAATCGGTAATTAGCATCAACCTGGCGCTAATTTTATTTTATTCAAATCTCAAGTCCAATACTTTCTCAAATATCCTTAAGGTTTGAAGGGTCTAGTCTATAGAAAATAGTCTTCATAAATGTCTTAATACATTTTCTTACCAATTTTTTTCTAAATCAAAGATGACACACAAAAATAAAATGTCTTGATATAAAAAAAAGTGTATATAATAGCAATGTTTGCTTATGAGATTGAGCCATTTTCTCAGTACTAAATTTCATCCGCTCATGTTATTTGTAGCTGATTAGGGTATAATTTAGTTAATTAATACTTCTCCCCAAAGCTTACTATGTAACTATATTATTATTAGCACCGCGTCTTACTACCCGTTCAGGTTATACGTGATATGTAACTATACTTATGCAGACTCCAAGCCTAAATCTTTTTGTGAATTAATAGACAGGCAACAACAATATCTAAGTAACCATGATCAACCTATAGCCATGCTGCCATAGTCCAGTCTGTTTTACTTTCTTTTACTGAAGAAAGGGACTGATGTACCCCAAAAATGTATTAATGACGTGTTTTGTTGTGTTTTAATTGTGAACTTCAAGGGCTAGAGTTTTCTGGTAAGTGTGTAGCACTGTAGGCCTGGTCCTTTTATCCTCCTTTCAATTGAAAATGTAATTAATATGCATTAAAAGTTTTGAAGGACAAGGTCTACATACCATAAGAATGTTGGCCATAGAGTGTACAATTAAAACTAGAGATGGGCCACTCGAATCTTCGAATCCTCGAATCCACTGAATACTGGCAAGTATTCGAGATTCGAGGATTCGGTGTTTTACTGGATTCGATGATCGAATCTTTGACCTCATAAACTAAGCGTAATATCTTGAATTCAAAAATTACTTAGTTAGGCCTACTTGAAAAACACAACTTAATCCGTAATATTTATTTTGTCGGAGAAAAGAGATAATCATTAATAAAATATTCTTTAAAAAATAAAAATAATCATTAGGTGTGGAAAATCTTACGTGCCTAGTACCCTACCCTCCCTCCTGTATGGGAAACTTGGACTCGACCGTTTCGGCACATGCCCACTTCTAAAACTTTCACCCCACGAACAATCTTGTAAATATTTAATGACCACATTAAAACTCTTCAAAAACTGAAAATTAAAACTAGAATTACAAATAAACTCGAAATAAATAAAACAAATTACGGCTTTTTAAAAATTAGAAATAAGAACACATTACACACGATATTAAGTCAGCCGCCATGACATATTATGTTTACTCGCCCGAGTGATGATTAAAATAAAGATACTGTTACTTCTTACTAGCCAACTGGTTTTAATTATCTACAACTACGCAAAGAACCCCTATTTATTGCATACGATCCTTAAGTTAGACATTTTGTTGGGTTTCATGAAAAATAAATACTGTCAACAGTCAGACAGCGATAAAATTGTTTATTTATCTCTACCGGCCTACGTATCGTATCGTATATCGATTGTTTGTTTAAAATCGATTCAGGTAACCTGATCACCTAGTAAGCGCTCTCGAGTTTTAAGGATCAAATAACGACTTGCTAATCCATTATTTGTTTTTAAATTGATTTTAATTTAGAGTTTAATATTTTTTTAAATATTATTGAAGTAATTGTAGAAATATTCAAACGTAGTCCTGCCTTATAACATGGGAATGAAGATATTGTAGTCAAATATATCTTCATGCTTTAAATAGATTGTATTCTCAGAAATCGATACATCGCAAGAATCGAATATATTTGTTTTCTACGCGAAAATAGATAATGGATGTACAAGAAGATAATAAAACAACTTAGGTATTATTGAGTTAACTATTTCCACAGTATGTTTAGTTGTTAAACATGTTTTAATCTTTACTAAAAATATCCGTTTTTATTTTTATTTTGCTATTTTAACACAATAAAATATCCTTTAATGATGATTAAAGTTGGTCAAAGGATAACTAGGCCTAATCTGTTTATTTCACATGTTTTTTTATAAACTTAACTCATTCTAACAACACTTTTAAAAATAACTAAAAGACACTCAAATTTTAATTTATTTGATTTTTAAACATTAATATGAGTCTAGATTGTTTAATTTGGCTGGATTTTAACCTGTATTTTGTGAGGGGGGTGGTTGGGGTTGATTAAAATTGAAAGCACAATTGAAATAAATCTCAATTCACAGTTTAGGCCTATATGGTGTAATGTAGGTCTATTTGTAAATAGTTAAAATTTAAAACGATTTGCTAGGATTCGGATTCGAGATTCGAAAATAAAATGTAGATTCGGATTCAAGATTCAGATTCGAGAAATAGTGGATTCGACCCATCTATAATTAAAACACAACAAACACAATAAATTAGTTTTCAAGACCCATAAAATTACTGTCATGAATTATTTATTTTTTTAATATTTTTTTTGCAGCACGTCTTACTACCCTTTTGGGTTGTACACATGTACTAATTACGCTAAGAGCTAGGGATAAAGAAGGTTGACTTTAAAGGAAGTGTATTCACATTAGTATGAAGAGTATAAAAACATGTAGGGAAAATCAACCTCAGTACACCCGACCAGAATTTGCACTCCAATCTTCCAGTCATCAGCACTCTACCCTATTGTGAGAGTGACACCTTAGGCCATGCAGCCACCAAAGCAGATTTTGTGTTTTTCAATTGCGTACTTTGAAGCCTACATTTTTATAGTATGTGTGATTGTGTGTAGGCCTTGCCCTTCTAACCTCCTTTCAAAGATTAAATACAGCCATTTGGCACAATTTTTTTCTTTGTTTATATAGAAAAAGGTTTAGTGATTTGTTGGTTTAAATGTTTCTGCTAGGCAAATTGAGCATTAGTGCCTACCAAATGAGCCATCAAGTTGGTTGAAGTAATTTTTTTCTTTATGCTGATTCAAATAATGAATTTCTTTTGAAACATGTCGACTTTTTTTTTAGCAGTTCTACTTTAGTCTAGTAAAGAAAAGAAGAAAAAGAATCAAAAACTTAAAAATAAACGTGCAACACTATACAACGAGATAAAATCAAAGTATTCACAATTTGCATACATAAAATATTTAATGTGATAAGCTACCAGAAAACTTTACAAATAAAAAGCGTAATAACCTTTGAAAAAATTGTTATGTTTACTTTTTAAGGAGGCTACCTTGGTAAATGAATAGGTGCCATTCAGAAGTTTCACTGGACCAAAATGCATGTGTTTGGTTTTCAATCAAGTAAACAAAAAATTATTTTTCATGTTCCTTTGTACAGTCCAAATGAAAAGTATTGTTTTAAATTTAACATATTTTACACAGACAATGCTGGGAAATGATATATTTATGTTGATTTTTGGGACATTAATGCTTTAGTAATACAATAGAAATTAGCAGGGGCATTAAATCTAACTTTTTAAACTTGAGCAAACATGTTAACATTCAATCTAAAGGGAATTCAATAGGGGTGTACCGATGCGGATACCGATGAATCGTTATCGGGCGATTATTAATGCATCGGCAATTAATTGTAATCGGTGACTATTATGGTAATTAATCGTGGTTTTTAAAAGTAAAAATTATATACATGCAATGCATCTAGGTTGTGAGCTATGCAAAGATTACATAACCAGATAAAGAAATATAAGCTCATATCTTTGATAAAACTAACAATCACGTTCCAACTTTCGACCATTATGCATAAATTTTTTTTTTTGTATGCATACAATCTTTTGTATTAATTATACTAACTGTTATCATTCTCCAATAATTGTTAATAAACAATCAGGATTAATTTGTGTAAATAATTGTAGCATGAACAATCGGTAATCGGTTTTATTGAATCGGTACACCTCTAGAATTTACTTTTACTTAAATGCTAACTATAAAATGGTTCTCCCAATAGTTTGTAGGAGTGTTGATAAAATAACCATTAGTCTGAGTAGGAAGAAATTGTAGTTTCAGAAAAAAAAACGTTGGCCTGATTTTTGGTCTGACAAAAAAAAACCTATTCAAGCAATCAACAGGGCAGCACCCTTAATGAGTAAACTTAACTGCTAAGAATCCATAAAAAAAAACTGGGCAGTGCTTTAAAGTTTATACCACACTCAAAATATTCCTAACACAAGATATGTGTGCACTTCTATTAGGGAGGGCTCTTTCAAACAAAGTAACACAGTGCCCAGACTTGCAATTATTGTATTTCTACATTTGTGGTAAACACAGGTGTACATACAGAAGTACACTACTATATGTGATGACCATAATGTACATACAGAAGTACACTACTATATGTGCCGACCACAAGTGTACATACAGAAGTACACTACTATAGGTGACAACCCCAAGTGTACATACAGAAGTACACAGCTTCATGTGACGACCGCACAAGTGAAGAGAAGTATACTGTTGGAAAATGTTTGTTTGGCCTTGGCAGTTAACCCAAACTGTTATTGTGCCCCTCCTCTCAGAAGAGGAAGAAGGCAACCAGAATTTAGAACCGTAGATGAGGCTTATTCTTTATCATATGCCTGAAACAAAAATAATAAAACTGTATATACAATAACAGTTGAGGTAAAAATAAATAAGTGAATCCAACACTTGGTTCTTCAAGATTCTCTAAGTGTCCATGCTTATAAATTTCATTACAACTATTAAAAAAACATCAAATGTCATCCCAAAAAGTTGAAAGAGACCCTTAAAATTCCAAAGCTAAGTAAATTGTTTTAATATGTTAAATATAATAGAGAGTAGTTCTCCAAAGCGTCGTATACAGAAAAACTTAATCATACACACCAATGAACACTTTTTTTAAGGTGTCAGTCTCACAAGAGACGGGATTGTCGATGACGGAAAGGTTTCAAATCTCAACCAGATAAACTGGGGATGATTTTCGAGGCCCTATTTCTCACTTACCCCCCACCCCCCATTCACGCTTTTTTTTTGTCCCTCGTAGAGATTCTTTATTTTCCCATTCTCGTTACGTGTCCGTACCATCTCTTCACATACTCTCCAGCTACTTCATCAATCATACATCTTAAATCACGCATTTAATAGCCAGGGGTGTTACCAATTTATTTTTTGCTCTATGTCTTACATGCATAAAATAATAAAAATATCATCATCATTATCAATATTCCACTCCAGTTGGCCGGGTGTGGATGAACTAAAATGACTTGTAGCACTACACTTAACATTAATTTACTAACTAATTCCAAAATGAGCCCATAAATAGGGACAAGGGGGTTTCTAAGGATAAACCAAAGTTCTCAATTCACATGTTTTAATGATCCTGATGTATTAGGTGACGAGAATAATGTTTTATAAAAATTTGAGAACTTATCCATTTTTGAGAGTAGAGTCAGGCAGGAAAGGGCCTTTCCTAGCAAGGGTAAGGGTTAGGGCAGGAAATAAATCCCGCTTATTGCTCTAGCAGATACTATTGGCTCAATCTCTATTGGAAACTATAATTCTTTGTTCTGTTGCAAACTTGGGAGGGGGTATTTTACTGCCTGTGGTGAAACAAACAAGTTGGGAAGTTCGTGAGTCAATGTGCAATGTATATCAACAGTTGTTTGTTAGGTTCAGCAAGCGAGAGAGCTTGAAAGAAAGGACAGAGATATATTATACTCTACCTATTTGTTGTTAGCAACCTAACAAAGAGTAGAGATTACAGGGTTGTTAAACATAACCTTAAAGGGGTGTCAATTCTAGAGAACATTAAAGGGGCTTTTAACAGAGAGAAGTTTCAAGACGTTTCAAGCATTGAGAATATTTAAAATTTAACAAAACTAGGGAGCATTTTTTGAGGTTTTGGACCTAAAACATTTAAGGTGTTTCAAACCTACATAGCCTTTAAAAGGTGTTAAAAAAAAGAGAACATTTAAGATCTAAGAGGTTTAAAACTGGACATTTAAGAAGGGTAAAAAATGTTTTTTTTATATTTTTCACTCTTTCAATAGTGAAATATAAAATACCATTTTCAAAAGAGATTAATTAATAAAAATAATGTATTAAAATTAATTATTCGATTTGTATTAAGCAATATATGGTCAAAATGTTGCTATTTGTTTCAATAAAAAAATGCTATTCACACACCCCTTTCTATATTATTATGTTTTTGTATCACACTATTTGTATTAAATTTAATAATATCAAAGCTTTTACAAGTATTACCATATTAGTTTAAAAAACAATATATTATTTGTAATCTAGAATAAATACGGTATTCTAAAGCGTCACTTTTATAATTTCCCATTCTCGACCTGATATTTTGATTCATTTCCCATCCTGTTTCTGCCTTGATATACAAATCTTTTTCCCGTCCATCCCTAACTATAAGTACTTTTGCATGTCTCAAAATAACAATAAAACTTACTTGTCTAGTTTTTCCCAAAATACCATGAGAGCAGCTCTGTCCAAATGACGCTTGGTACGAGATAACTCTATGACATGAACAGCCCAACGGGCCACATTTCCGTCCAGCTTCATTTCGTCATACTTGACATGGAACGCACAAACTGTTAAGGAAATTTTATTTCAAAAATCATAATTAGCAAATTAGTCAGCAGTATATAAAATAAACACAATTTAATAGCTTTTTCCAAGAATGTCAAACTCAATTCCTCAATATCATCAATTCTTACTAGTATCAAAAGAATTGGAGAGCGATCTTAATATAATGAATGTTGACATCCCAATTACTTTCTATTTGATTAGACGGAATTATTCTACTAGTGTGTAAAACATCTAGCTAATTACAGAGGGGTGTTCGGAAAGTAAGGGTCGAATGATCATGGCAGCCATGCTACTGGCGCAACCATTATGGTGCATATACAGGGTCTTAAAGAGTGAGGAGCTGTCAGAGCTCTGTGATTGTTTACAGTTGGATACGAGTGCTTTAAAATTAACAATAAAATAAATAATTCCACTGTTTGTAAAGTCTGTACAGTGATAAAATTTATTCATACAAAAAAACACGAATGAAATGGAAATTCAAGTTTATGACCCTACTTTAATAAGCGAAAGTAAGGTTAGAAAATGGTGTTTATTTAACAATGGCCAAACAAATGTTCACGACCAGGAATGAAGCAAGCAGCCTTTCGTTGCCTCCAGACTTAGTTGAACGTGTAGATAATAAGATATGTGAAAACTAGGGATGTGAAAAAGTATCGATACTTTACCAATATCGATAGTTTCCTTCTGATACTAGTATTTTTTTTACTCAATAGCTTATTCCAGATACTTGTACTGATAACTCACTCTGGTATCGGATTAGTATCAAAAGAAACAATTTGTTATCTTCACTCGTGTTTGGGTTAAATGTCTACTCGAGAGGACTGTGGAAGAACAAATGATACTATTTTTCAACTCTCACTCATATTCTGCAAATCTAGCATTCAATCACTTTTAGCTCAGCATAATTAGTAGCTGTTCTTTCATCTTTGTTTATCAATATGGCCTGATGCCCAACGAAGCAAGTGGCAACCAGTCTACTACCCCTTAATTTATCAATGAGCACAGATCACAAACTAAACAAAATAAGCTTTTGTAGAACTTCATTGAACTTACTCAACTAAAGGGTGGCCCAAGCAAACCAAACAGGACAGGGCGTCCATTCTTCTAGTGTTTGTCAATAGTTAATGAAATATCTTGATAGACTATATAAACGATGAATGTAGTTAAAAAATGGCACCTCTCATAAGTGAACTATGGAAGTTTTTTTAAGAAGTTGGATAGCGAAAAGGTATATTTTAAACTTTGTTTTAAATATTAAAAACCACCATAATTTTTAGTGTTTAAATAAATATGAAGATACAATTATGAAGCAAAAGTTGAAATTATTATTAAATAAAAAATACATTTTTCCAAGATTAAAATTCTGATACTGCTACTTACTGTTATCGATAATTTTCTTCCAATACCACATCCCTAGTGAAAACAATCACACTTTCTGAGCTTTCAATGATTTTCCAGAAATTTCACATAATATTGTCCTGTATGAAATCGTTACCAAAAAGCTTCGGTAACATAATTTATTTTTTTTCTCGATGAATATCGGCTGATGTTGACGGACATTCACTAGCAGTAACATATGGCATGAGCCCTGACATTCCATGACCAAATCTTGATTAAGAGATGAAACCTTGATTTCACAGGTTAGTGTCGAAACAAAGCAACAGTCCATGTAATGGATGCACAAAGGGTCACAAAAGACCAAGCAACTCAAGCAAACATTACAACTGAAGGGTGTGGCCATTTGTTCTGGTATTGAAAGAAGTGCTGCTTCTTGAAATTATGGAACCTGGAAAGGTGATAAATGCTGAAGTGTACTGCCATACAATGGAAAAATTGAGGTGGGACATTCGGAACAAAAGACATGGTCTGTTGTCTTCTGACATCCTCCTGCATGTCCACACACTACAGTTTGCAACGCCAGTCTCTTTGAGGAGTTTGAGTGGGAAGTGCTCAATCATCTGCCCTACAGCAGATCTTGCTCCAAGTGACATTACTTGACCCTCAACGCCTCTGGCACGATGACAAACTAAAAAGGTGGTCTGGGACTAGCCGAATTTACAGGCGGCAAACTTCTAAGATATGAGTATGCTGAAGCTGGTGCAAAGTTATGACCAATGTATGAATTCCCCCAGTGACTATGTGAAAAAATAGCCTCGGTTCATAGATTAATTTTGGCCTTAATAAAGATTTGAAAACAAAACCCAACTTATTTTTGGGTTTTAAAAGCCAATAAGCCCTTACTTTTTGAACATCCTTCATAACAAAATAAATTTGTAAAAAAATTGTTTCACAAGTTTTAACACATACTAGGAGTATGCGAAGTCCACTTTTTTATTTCGTAGAGAACTTGTCTCAAATATTTTAAATATTTATGAAGCCGAATCAAAGTTCTAATATTTTTGGTTAATGGTGTTATGCTATAAGAAAATATTATAGTGTTTGTTTATATAACTCTATGCACTAAAATCACTTTAAAATGTTTGTATTGCCAAATTGTTTGTAATATTTCATTCTAATTTGATAAATCATGTTATTATCAAAAAATGCAGTTCAATTAGTTCAGATTATTTCATACTTAATCTATGGCATTGGGAAATCAAAAGTCTTAAGCCGAAGACGCATTTCCATACTGTATTCTTTTAAAATACATTATAGTTATAGATCATAAAAACTGTGTGTTTTAGCAGACTCCATCAAAATACATAGTAAACATCTACACTTACTCTTTGAGAATATTTCAACGGGGCTGCCATCCCAAGGCCAGCCTTTGAACTGCCACGCAGGGCCCATGACGAAAACGGCCACTACACGATCCCAGTCAGCGTTGGTCAGTTTCTGTGGGTTGTCGATAATTCGATATGGCACAGTGAAAGCCTCCTTGCGACGCTGCAAGAGGATTTCGTTGTCTCGCTTCCCGCCTTGCAGCTTTTTCTCTTCTGTGCTCACAAACCTGCAGTGACACCAACATAACTTAGTGAGGTAATGTAAAATCTATAAATATATTTTTATAGATTCAATTAATTTTATACTGTCAACACCAACTTACATATAGCAACGTAACAGTGTCCTTTAGAGCTAAAACCTACCTGAGGTCCTGTAAGACATCCTTAGCATTGTACATTGTGATGAGGGAGGTGGTAGCAGCAGGGATGATGATAATTGGAGTCCTTGAAATTCGTTTATTTGGCTGAGCACTTGGACGAGCCTGACAACAACACATATCCTTGCATTAGGCACACGCGCTCTTCAATCAAGAGACAGATATATGTAAATATTTAAGTGATTTATCTGAACATTAATATCTCAGTGAAGAGAGGGGAAGGGGAGAAACAAGTAAACAAAAGATAAAAAGATGTACCAGCATTTGTTGGAAAATGGATAATTTCAACTAAGGCTAGTAAGTTATATTTTTTTTACATAGTTTTAAGTTTTAACTATACATATTAGGAAGAAGAAACATGAAAGAAGGATAGAATTATTATTATTATTATTATTAACACCGTGTGTTACTACCCGTTCGGGTTATACGCACTTACGCTAATGTGTAATGGTAGGGTGATTGAGAGATGAAATGGAGGACCTACANCACTTACGCTAATGTGTAATGGTAGGGTGATTGTGAGATGAAATGAAGGACCTACAGTTTAACGTGGAATCCGAACCACGGTGGAGGCCTGGCATTCCTCACATTCACAAGATGTCTTGTCAGAGGTGAAGGAAGGGTTTGGTAATCAGATAAATCTTTGCCGGGACCGAGGATTGAACCCCGGCCGCCAGTATAGAAGTCTGACACCTTACCCCTAGACCGCCAGGTCACCTACAAGAAGGATAGAAAACATATAAATGGGAACAGGCACAATATGGCTTTCACAATGAAAAGAATAACAAAGTTCACACTTTTCATTACTGCCATTGGACAAAGAGGGAATTAATGGCTGCCGCTTGGAGAAAATCAATCGTTACCCCCCAATCCCCTGACCTAGATTTTATTCTTTCGGAACTCATCATGAGAGAGTGTGAAATGCTTAACTAAATGAGGAAACAAAAATAATTGTGAATTGTGGTCTTCTTTTCACTGTAAAAGCCATGTTGTGTTTGTTCCCTTTAATATGTTTTCTATCCACCTTTCCTGGAGTATCCTTCTTCCAAATATGTATAACAAAATACCTCAAAAAGTAAAATGAGGTTTTCCTTAAAGAGATATATTATATATTCACAGTTTTAAGAATCGCAAGCCAATTAACTTTGGGAAACAAGTACTCAATTGATCATCTATGCATTCACTTCATAGTTAAGGACAAATAAAAATCGTTACAACCATATCATATGGAAACGTGGAACATGATTTCAATCAGGAAATTCATGGGGTTATTTGTTACATATTAGCCTTTTGAGAATTAAAAATTTCACCTCTGAGATAGGCCTTGGTGCCTGGATGCTGGGTTGGGAAGGTAAGACATGTTTCTTCGGCTGAGTTCCTTCAGTCACAGACTTCAAAGTCATACCGTGGTAAGTACCCATTGTGTCAATCTTGAAGCCTTCCGTTTCTGCAAAACATCCACCACAACACAATAAAACATTCCATTGATAGTTAAAGTTTACAGTCTTGCCTTCATGATCTCCGCTATGGCTATGTCATACAAACTTAACCTAGTTGAAACAAGTAAAGTAGCTTTTCAGGATAAATAAAGTGTACAAGTACATGAAAAAAATGGCAATTTTAGACATAGCTTGTTAAATAAATACATGATATTATAAACAATTATTGAAAAATAAATAGGGATGTATGAAGCTTTGAAACTTTGACTTGGCTTCGAAACAAACATTAGATTCGACTTCGCTTCGAAACAAATTCCGGCTTTGAAGCTTCACCAATAAAAAATATTGACTGCTAAAATACTCAATTTATGTTCAATTATAGCCATCCTGAGCTGTTTTATACACATTAAAAATTTGAGTTGTCAGATAAAGATAAAGAAAAACTACCTTCCTTTTGTCGTATAAATCTTTCCTGATCATAACGATTGTAAACAGCAGGCTGTGGTGCAGATCTCATAGGGGTAGCCTGGGGCGTCATCATAGGAGTTTGTTGAGGGGGCCTATGACGGCCTTCTTCTCGAGCTTTGATAGACTGAAGGATGGCAAAGATGTTTTTTGCAAAGATCTAAAACACAAGTTTATATTAGGTAACTATAGTTTTGAAAGTAGGATAGGAGTTTAAATCTATTTGAAAAATGGTCCAAACATAAAAACCCATCATCATCAACTGTTTCCAGCCTGTGGTCAAGTCACTTAAGTAAAATACCTCTATCCTTCCACCAGTCTTCTATCACTTGCATACTGGCTGTTATCTGCTTCTCCAATATCTATCTTCATCAATATTTTTGGCATCCTTTCCTCGCTCATCCTTATCACAAGCCCATACCATCACAATCTTGCTTCCTCTACTATCTCATGTACTCCCTGTACCCCCAATCTTTCCCAGGTAACTTTATTCCTCATCCAGTTTATCCTTGTAACAGCTAACGTGCTCCTCAAAGACAAGGTTCCCATGGCTGCTACTTTCCTATAATGTTTCAAACAGGTGCATTCACAAACTTGTCCTCTATTAAGACCATGAATACCTTTACAAGTTGAGAAATAAGTTTTTGGATTTTTCTATCCCTTTGAAATCTAAACTTGTGAGAATTTGATTTTCAGTTTTGAAATGAATCCAAATATTTACTTCCTAGCTCAAATCAATTCAGGATTGAATATCATGCTTATAAAAATCAAATATTTAAAAATGAAACTTTTGTATCAAATCCAAATTAAATATTAGACGGAACTTTATGAATTAAATTTATCAAATACTAGACAAAATGTTATATTGTTATTTGTTTTCAAATCGAGTTCAATCAAGGCCATAAAATATGCATTAAAACTATTAATACATTGTTGAAATAATTATAGCCAAAATCACAAGTTTCAATGGTCATATCAAATAATTTGAGTTAATCTGCTAAAACAAAATGTAAATACAGCCACATGGCCTACATGAAACCATGAAATTAAATTATTGTTGATTATGTTTTAACTATGGATTAATGTTGACTCCTATAAAAAGTTTTACTATTAGATTTTAATTTTGAATTAAATTTCAGAAAATTTGAATTTGGAATCTTTGGATTTCAAATTTTTAATCCAAATCAAATTTCTCAAATAATAAGACTCAAACTTTAAAATCAAACACAAATCTTTGTTAGTTTCAGTTTCAAATATTAAATTTTGAATCTTCGCACAGGCTTATTGATCTTAAAATAAGTTAAATTGTTTTAGAGACAAACTTGGAAAACTATTAAATTAAGCATTGTAGTAATAAATAAAATGATCGAATAATAGGAAATTAATAGAGCACAAATAAAAGTAAAAACACTAACACGTATTTACACACACTTCAATATTTTGATGCTATTATACATAGCATCTTCCTCAGAAAGTAGTAGTAGTAACTAGTAAGATTAAACTTTGGGGTAGGCTACATCAATCCCCTTCTATACCCTGAAAATTTCATAATTATGTGTTTTGATGTGTTTTTAATTTTGAACTTTGAGGTCTACAGTTTTCTGGTTTTCTGGTTTTCTGCCATTCTATCCTCTTTTCAATGTTTAATTTGTAATATCCGTTTGGTGCTATTTTTCTTTTGTTTACATAACTAATAAAGTAAATGTTAATTTCACAGAACTATACTTGACTTAGCTGGAAAAAAAATGTAACTAAACACATCTTTGTGTACCTGGCCGCCAGAATTCAAATTTGAGTCTCGACTCTGTTGGGTCAGTGTCGGACCAAAGACAGTAATGAAATACAATGATGTTTAATACTATAGACTACCTTGCCAGCACTTTGAAGGATAGTAGTTCTCGTTCTCCACTGACGTTCCCGCGAGACGATGTCTTTCGTTACATCAACATCAAAGTCTAACATAACTTTAAGGTCAGAACCCAAACCAATGTCGTCGTTCCCTTTGATCGTTGTCCTCTTCTTGGCCAGACGCTTGGCCTTAATGGCCGCAATCTTCTCCACCGACATGGCTTCAGACAAGGACCTTAAAAAATAAACAACTTGCAGTTATATATATAAAAGTAGAATAATTAACATTATTAAAATTAATCTGATTCTTAAAATATTATGATCTATTTTTAATCTCTTTTTTGACACAAAATTAACTCACTTTATGTTGTCCACCGTAACAGAGGCTTCTTTGGGTGCGTCTAACCGTGCAGCGAGCTGCTCCTTTACTTTCTGGACTTGCAGATCCTCAAAACGTGGCTTTTTTGCAATGGAATCAAGTGTGTCCTCTGCCGTCCTTTTTACTTGGGTTGGAATCTCGAGTGGTGCAGCCTTATCAATGCTAGCTGAAGATGCTGTCTCACCATTCAAGTAGGCCAGCAAATCTTTTCTGTCTGGCCGGCGCACCACCGGTATATTTTCAGCCTGAAACATGGTTGTCACATCAGTGACAACATTTTTAAAAAAATGCCTATTTCTACAGATTGTAACTACCGGTCTGAGGGAAACACTTTATTTCTACTGTATGTCCATATGCCTAATAGAAAGAGAAGAGCCGCGTTAGTGGCCAATTGGTTCAAGGCGTCATTCTCGCAAAAGACTGAAATACCAATGACAGTGGGATCAGGGTTTGAATAACAGTCCTAAGAATGTGTTGAGGTTCTGGTTTTGACTCTTTCAAAATTATCAAGTCAGTTTAGTAAAATGCCTCCAACTTTTTTTTCTCCATACTCTTCCTCCTTGAATCATTTCCCTTCTCCTCCTCTCCCTTTCACACTTTCTGTTATCAGTTCTTCCCATCTCCTTGGTCACCCTTGCAGTATTTTTTATACATATTGTAACATTCTTGTTATTGCCTCTACGTTGTGCGCCAATTGTAACTTTACTGTAACTGCCTCTACGTTGTGCGCCAATTGTAACATTACTAGAACGGGCCCCACTGTTTGACGCCAATTGTACCATCTTCGTGGCTTGCCCTAGTTGGGATGCCCTTTGTAACACCCCTTGTAACGGGCCTCTCGTTTGGATGCCAATTGTAACGTCACTAATTAGCTCATTCCACGTTGTACACCTATTGCTATCTTATGTAGTAGTTATTATCACTCCCCTACATTAGGCTTCACTTTTTGTGATATAAATAAATAACGTCAGATAAAGTTGATATTAGTTTATTCAATGATAGTTATTGATAACTATGTTAGAAAAATGATCATATTGCACGAGAGCCGAGCACACGTCCATCCGTGGCAATGACTGACATCACAGTGGCTCCGAGATTGCACCACTCGTTTGGTATATCTCAATCCAATAGAACTTACTAGAATGTTTAAGAACCGGAAACTGTCTCAAATTAAACACCTTCATTATTCTGGTGTGTTCGAGAGCAAGAAATTAATTTTTAAAAGACTTTAACATTGTAGTTTTGACTCAACTTTACGTCACACACTGAAGTTAGTTACAGTAGCTGAGGCCTCCTAACTTCAGGGTGTGAGCTTAAAAACAAGAAATAACTAGTAATTTCCTAGTTAGAATCTGGTAACTATCATATCTGAATAATTTAGAAGAAGGCGTGCTTTAAGCGCCAAGTAATGAAATAAAATATATATAATTAAGAGGAGAATATTGTCAATGCTTTCAAATATTCTTTAGGGTCAAATCAGGGACATTACAATATGTCATCTCCATCATTCTTTTTTTGGTATTTTCTCCTTTTCCAGCCTCATCACATGAACATACCATTACACCTAAATAAACACAGAATAAACATATATTTTTAAAATGTACCTAATAACCAAAATGGTGGTGAGAAGTTAAATATTTCTTTGTGTATCTATTTCGGTCTTGTTAAAATCGTAAATAAAGCAGCATTTTTTTTATTTATTGACATTGACTTTTGGTTTGGGGAAAATTGTTTCAATTGTTTAAACTAGTTTTGGACTATCTTTGCGTGTGTACCATTTGTGTTATTTTATATTTTTTTTAAATTTAAAACTCACAATTTTTTTTAATAAAATATGTATTTTGCGTGTGTGTGTGTTATTTGCATTATGAATTACTTTCGGCTATAAATTTAGTTGAAAAAGTGATTGGTGCCCGCCGCACTACCGTTAGTTTTGAATGTGCTCTAAGGTAAAAAAAAAGTTTGGGGACCTCTGCCTTAGACCATTTGGCCACTGAAGCGAGTGGTACCAGAGCCCTAATTTTATGTTAATGCTGTTAATCTCACTTGACACACCAGTGCCTATCTCTTGATTATGGTTGGACTAAGATAATATTATTTGTCTGAAATTCTCCACTTGAAACACTTTCAAGAATATAAACATAGACCCACTGGAGACTTCCAAGGTGACGGTGAAATGTGATTATTAATACCAACACTGGTATCACAAAGAAATCTATTCACATGTTTTAGAGTGAGTAAAGCTTACCGCTGCTTGTCTGACATACACAGGGTGAGCGAGTGTGACATTCTTAAGGAGGAACAGCAAACATTCCAATGTGTAATATTCTTTAGCAGCTCCATCTTTGCCAGACCTGCAAGAATATATATTTTTAACTCCAAAATAAACATGTTAACAACCCTCCAAACCTTTCTTTCAAGTCAACCAGCTGATGATTATATAATAAGATATTTAATATAAGGAAAACCTCTTTTCACTTTACAAGGTAATTGTATTTTATTTAAAGAAGGTACATGTAAGATGGATAGAAACATAATAGCTTCAAGAGGCAGCCATTACCTCGTTGCCCAGCCGCAGCAATGTAAGTGTGTTCTTCTTTTCATTGTAAAAGCTTTATTGTGTTTGTTCCCTTTATATGTTTCTATCCAACTTTCTTGTACTTTTTTCCAAATATAATAAAGTATTTGTAATTTATAATTTCATGTGTCATTTATTTTTTCAAGTTTGGCAAATTTAGGTTAGTGTGTGAGGCCTCATAGTGCAGTTGAATGATTAAAATATCATTTTATATGCTTGAGAATATTTAGAATGGAATATAAAACATGACACAATCAACTTAGTCCTTACAAATAATTTACCAAGGAATGTGTCCAAATTCTCTACTTCTGTGCTGTCACCTTGATATGTACCCTAGCCAAATGCATCGGTAAAATCGCGTGACCAAGTGTAGATCCGTCCAAATTGTCACCAAGGATGCTGATGCATCCCTCCCATGCCCTTAAGTCTAAGGACGGACGCAATCAACACATTCTTGGTGTGGTGTTGGCCTAGCAACTGTTTTATTATACTCTTTCCATTAGCTAAAGCTCAGATCTTTAAGATGTCGGCTATTTTAAATAATACGGGTTGCTAAGTGAGACAGGTTTTATAATATTAACAAGTAGGCCTAGGTTATTTAAAAAAAAGTTGATTTATCAATCCACGATTCCATTTATTATCAGCAAAAGTAGCAAATTATTTATTGGCACAATGTGAAAATAGTTGATGCAACCAAAAGAATGAGTGCCGATAGTAGGCCTAGTCTAGTTATTTTCTTTAGGTCTGATAAACAGTGTTTGACAAAGTTTCTAAGATTTTTAGTAGGTAGTGGCACCGAATTGGCTGAGGCAGTCTTCGATCTAGGAAGTGTGAATGGAGTGTGAATTTTTTCACTGTCTATATAATTTAAGGATCCTCAACATAACTTGGCTACAGCCCAACTTAGACTTTAGTTCAAGTTATTTGATCTAACTTTATTGTTCTAAAACGATTACCACTAATATATTTTGAGAATTAATCACCGCTATTTCTTTAGTATCTGACTGTAATGCAATGTAGGCTAGGCTATCAAACTTGATTCTAAGAGTAGGCTATGTGGGAATCAAATACCTAATCATAAGAAGTGTTGTAAGCTGTACATTAGAGATTGAAGTTGGGTGGGATTTTTTGTTTAAAATATTCTACTTTTTTAGTGTTTTGTTAGTTTATTTATTTTATTGGAGACCAACAGGGTTAACCAAAAAAACCACTAAATAGGTCACTACAACAGTACAATTGAATTAATAATTGTAGATAATACATAATAATACATGATGGCCTTACATGAGAAACATTAAATATACTGTGGGGTAGAAAAATATATAACTAAGTACATCAACGAGCAAAACAGTATTGTAAAGTAAATTGAATAATGGCAAGTTTATAGAAGAACTTATCTTTATACGGTAAAAGGCTTTATATAGTTGAAAATAGATATTTGTGTGTTGAGCCCCTGACATATTTTTAGATTATTTAACAATAAAAAACAAACAAAAATGCATATTATTAACTAAGGAAACAAAAGTAGAGAAATACTAATGGAGCTTTCATTACATAAATAACCCTAGATAAGTCGGTGTTGCAAGTAATTTAAAAATGTAATTGCATATTTAGGATTTTTAGAATCATAAATCTTTATCATTCAATTTAGAAGTAATTGTTTGGACCGTCAAATTCGATAAATTTAAGTCTAAGTGTAAAGTAATTATTCTTATACATAACTCCATATGGCATTATAATATTCCTATAGCATTAAAATTAAAAACTTACCCCCACATTAAATAATTAGTTTTAACCGTTTTCGGCCATGAAAACTCTCCAAATATAATTTGATTATCACGCTCAATAATTTCTTTTTTATTGACATTGTATTGTCTCAACAGACTCAATGGATCAGCCATCTTGAACTTTAATACTTCTAAACCACGGATCAAGTATACATAGGACTTGCTCAGTAATCTCTATATTATATAGATCAATGGATTTTCTAAATAGTGAATTATTTAGATAGAAATATTTTATTTACTATTAAAATAAATCCAAATATTTCAGGGCTCTTAGAAAAACAGTCGTAAGAGTCCGAATTTTATAGTTAGGATGAATACCATAGTTTTAAAGTAATTCCAGCTACAAATTAAATGTATTAACGATCTGTAGAAACATATTTTTCCAATCTGATCAACTAAAACAATTAACACCCTAAGATTTACGAAAATATTAAAATAAAGGTAGATTATTGATTCAAATTTTACAATAGTAAAAACTAAAAGTATGGATAATATTAATTATAACTTTTCAAATTAACATTTTAACTGTACAGTGCATTAAATATATATATTAACCAATATAGCAGAGGCACGTAGGGTGTAAAATACAAACTAAGCAGACTCTCTGGTTAGTGGTTTCCCTCCAAGTTTCCAGAAGACAAAGTCAAGCTAATAACTTTTTTATTTCAATTTAATCTGCCTCGTGGTTCCACCTGTCGTCAATTTAAATAAACAATCAAAATGCACAAGGTGTGCTTGATTAGTAACGAAATTTATTAGAGAATTATTAATTCTGGTGATTCAAAAATGATGTATCTTCATTCTGTACATAAAACAATCGTTCAAGGTATGTATACAACATTTACATGAACGACTGAGTAAAAATATGATTTAAATGCTAAAAATGACAAGTTTTCTTAGTATTTGACTTCAAGACCTTGAGCTAGATTTTTTTGTTTGTTACAAGTGCGCTTCTATTCATATAAATAAGGGCCAATGCTTTAACATTCAAAATAATCTAGATATTATTTTCTCTATGTCACAAAATGTACAAATGGTTGATTCTAATTCGGGAAGTCGGTGTTCGAAGCTCAGCCGGGTGCACTACAGGTACTTTTTTTTCCATTTGTGATTCTCCATTCGATTTCCTCAAGTTAATGCACTCTGCAAATTATATAGGTGCATCTCTTCAAGGACTTTATACAGTTTGTATGAGGAGTTTGAGAGTCTATTAGATATAGTCCAATTTTCACAGGAAGCTCCGTTTAGGTTACCAGCAAGTTCTTTTACGGCCAAAATTGATAATATTTTGCTATTTTTATCAGTGTTGTTTAATAGATTTTGACTAAATCTATCGAAATTGACTGCTGCATATCATATGACTTACGAATAGATACATTAAAGTAGATTCCTAACTGTCAGATAAGGCTTTTCTAATGAAAATAGGATTATCTACAACTATTAACTTAATTTAAATCGCACCTCGAAATATTAAAAATTCATTATTAAAATTGAAATGTGTCAAATCTAATCAAAATCAATTTTTGAAAGAGATAACTGGATTTTATGCTGTAGTAACTTAACAAAGAGCCTTGGTTTGGTATTGTAGATTATAATTTAATTTATTTTTTATCCTCCGATCTACAGTAGACCCATGGCTTCTTTAGTGCTGACTGACAACTCACAACTGACAGCTGACGACTTTGAAAAGTTGCCAGACCAATTTATGTATCCCTACGCTGAACCATATGATCTGCAAAAACTTTAGCATCTGTCAGTCAGCACCAAAGAAGCCACGGGGCTACTGTACCTATTCAGTTTATACGCTTATATGATAGTACTAATATTACTCTAATGGGGTAGGGATGAGAAAGAGGTAGAAATAATCTACTCGCGTTTGTGTGGAAGGATAATGGGAAACCATAAAGGAAATACCACCTTCAGTATACGCAACCAGGATTTGAACCCCGACATCCTAGTCCTCACCAGGCTAGTCTGACACGAGGTTAAGACTCTTCGGCCACTGAAGCGGGTAGTAGATTAATTATTTTGTTTATTTAGCACCGCGTCTTACTACCCGTTCGGTTTATGCGCTTAAGTACTAATTACGCCAATGAGTTAGGAGTTGAGAAGGTTGAATTTAGACTAAGTGAACCCGCATTTGCGTGGAGGGGGGGGGGGACCCTCAGTTCATACGAGTGAGATTCGAATCGCGATCTCCCTGTCCTCGGCAGTCTAGCTCAACATGAAACCAGTTCGTTAGCTAACTACGCCACCAAGACGGGTAAAAAAAGTAATAAAAGCCACACTACGGAGAATAATAAAACTATTATCTTTGATGCAGTCAGTTGGTTTCGAAGTAGAACCGTGACTTTCCAAAACAGTCGAGATTTTCTAATCGCACACTCAATAGAGATGAGTCGTAAACTCAATCGAATTACTGTCTCGTGTGAGGCTGTGGGTGTGAGCGCTAAACTACTATAACTAATAAAGTTTGCATCTCTCCCGCGCCCAGTTATTTCCAACGCCTTAGTTTCTTTGTCAAGTGCTCGCGAGTGCGCATGTACCAATTTCGTTTCTTGTAAGCGCATGCGCACAGGTTCTGATGTTTATTAAGGGTTTTAAGATCGAACTTCAATAAGATACTTTAAATATTAAATAAACGATCATTTATATTGTTGGGATGGTAAAATAGGGAAGG
>CABFOV010002964.1:42018-59360 GCA_902141375.1 Timema poppense | reverse complement strand
AAATTTAGTACGCCTCAAGTGCGGCGCTACACTAAATACAAGACGACACCTACCTAAACCAGAATGGAATGGGCCGTTCTCGCATAGGAAACTGGCCCATTCCATTTTGGTTTAGGTAGTTGTCGTCATGTACTTAGTGTAGCGCCGCACTTGAGGCGTACTAAACTTGACTATGCAACTGGCCCCTATGTACCTGTGTGTTGAAAGTAGACTTAGTGTGGGGAAGGGAGGTGGGGGCGACAAGGTCATATTAACACAATTCACACGGCCACGCTACTTATACCGTGTCAAAGGATGGGCCGTTTCGACGCGGGCACGTGTAACTTTGTTGTCTAGACATCGGATGCTGTACAGGTTGCCAACATAAGCTGGGCCATGGATCGCATTTTAGGGGCCTCCACTGAAATCCAAATTATTGGCGACTTTGGAGTTTGTAGCGTTCGTTACGCTACAATAGTCTAGTCAACTCAGTAGCGGGACTGGGGTTCAAGGTTCGATTTCCGGCATGACTGAAAATTGGGGAAATTGAGGCTTCTCCGTTCACATTGAATGAGGATTTTTTTTTTCTTTTAGCACCGCGTCTTACCACCCGTTCGGTTTATTCGCTTATGTATCAATTACGTTAGTGGTTTTAGGGATTAGGGTTATATTGAGATAAAGTGTACCCCCATTTGCTTGGAGAGAGAGAGCGAGAGCCAGAGAGGGAGAGAGAGAGAGAGTGGAAAACCATTTTGGAAAAACCACCTTCAGTATACCTGGCATAGATTAAAAACTCAATCCCCCCGTCATCGGCAGTCTAGCCTACTCTAAGAGTATCGCGTCAGACAATGCAGCCACTGAAGCGGGTAGTGGGAAATTAATGACTGGAGAACTGTATGCGGTGTCTTTTCTAGAATTAAGTAAGTTTATAAATCATTTGCTGAAATAATCGCTGCTGCAAAAAAAAAGTTTTGTGCTTTGTATAGTTACTTTAACCTAGGTGGTAACCGGTCCCGTGGTGTAGTGCTCATTGCACCCGACTACGAGTCTAGGGGTCCCGGGATCGATACCCATCTGGTATCGTGGGTATTTTTCTCACTAGGAGAATAATCTGTTGGTAACCAGGGTTTGGTAGATTAGACTTAAATTAGGTTTAAGTCTCACCCCGGCTCCACAACCACATAATAACTATCATCACATCATCTCATTACGGGTACGACGTGTAGACAACCTCCTATGGTGTACCCTGGACAACGCTCTGTGACGACAGAGCTGCTAATAGTCTACACATAAGGCAACCGAATCTGGATGCCATGTCCCTTCCGGTCAAATGTGCTATACGATTTAAAAAAAAACAACCACTTAGATAGTCATCAAACCCGCTTCGGTGGTCGTGTGGTCTAAGGCAAAAAACCGGATTCTCTCTCAGTACACCCAATCGAGATTCGAATCCCGATCTCCCAATTCAATTGCAATTTGCAAGCGCGATGTCAAACTTGCGGACCGCGGGTCATATACGACCCTATCTATGATTTTGTGTGGCCCGGGGACCGTATGAACCATCATCCAATGCGACCCTTTTAATAAACGTCGAGTAAATTCAATATTTGGGAGTGTGATATTTGGAATAATTTGAAGAACTCTGACACGTGAGGTTGATATACAAAATCTATATATTCTTTCTTCGTCAGGGCTCAATCTCCAAATACCATTGGCATTGTGTACCAAATATATGCGTCGTTTAGCAGCCCATACATATTTTAATAGCTGTTTGACCCGCTTCAGTGGCCAAACGGTCTAAGGCGTCACTATCGTGTTAGACTGCTGCCTGCTGATGATGAGGAGATCGGTGTTTCGAATCCTGGTTGCGTATACTGAGGGTGGTTTTTCCTAAATGGTTTCCCACTCTGCTTCCAAGCAAATGCGTACCTCTAAAATACTTCCTTCCTCATTTCTATCCCAAAAGCGTTGTTATCATATAGGGCCTACGCTAATAACCTGAACAGATAGTAAGACGTGGTGCTGTGTGTATATATATATTAATTTGGAATAATATTTAAAGCCCGAATTAATACTACTTTGTTGTAAATAAAATATTTTAATTTTTCAGTAAAAAAAATGAGGTAGTCTTATTATTTTATATTCTCTTTTCTATTTGTTAATAATCAGATACTAAGCTGAAATTAATTTTTATTCAATATAATGACAGTTTGAATTTTTTTTTTATCGAAAGGTGTCTCCATCGGTATTTTTTCCAGTTCAATGTGGCCCTTATGATCAAACGAATTTGACATACCTACCTTAGACCATTCTGCTACGAAGTAGTCTTTATTGCAAACATTGACTGAAAGTGACTATTGTCGACCTATTTGTAAATAATTATTATTTGCTTACGAATACTATATTATCAATATAAAGTGTTATCAATCGAGTCTAATAATATTCCCCTAAGGATTACTCTACAATAATTGGTGTTTTAGTAACTTTTTGGAAGAACAAAATATATTAATAAAACTATTATGTTCTTTGTTTTGCGGTTGTGGCAACAAGATATATTATAGCTCATGAAAAATTAATTTAAAAATATTCTATTCGCACTCTTTTTTTTTATTATCATATGCCACTTTTGACCGGGAGGGACTTTGGCATCCAGCTTAGGTCGCCTTATGTGTAGACTATTAGCCGCTCTGTTGTCACAGAGCGTTGTCCAGGGTACACCATAGGAGGTTGTCTACACGTCGTACCCTCAATGAGATGATGGGATGAGAGTTATTATGGAGTTATGGAGCCGGGGATAAACACACTTATATCTTGTTATAGCTGGCCACCAAAATAAAACATGTTTTTATCACTTAGAGAGAGCTATACAAATTATTAAATCTAAAATAAAACGTTTTAATTTGTAAACAAGAGTAAGAACACCTTGACGGTTTGTATGACGACATCAACCGCCCTAGTTTATGAGGAGAACGTAGCATTTTAGAAGCTCTCTTTTGAAAAGCATTTTTTTAAAGCAAACAACAGACGCCGTTTCTATCATAAAGAAACATCCAAACGGCTATTTTAATGGGTTATTGTTTGAATAATAATGTAAAAAAGTTAGTAATTTAAAAACATATTGTTTTTAGTGTGATTGTTTTGATTGTCAGAAGTAACATCAAATCAACACATGGTATTACATAACAAATGGATTGGCGAGTGGATATATGGTATCTTTTCCTAGCCGCCAGATATCCCCTCTCCTATTGTGGATGCCCTTTAGTTGTCGATTTACTTCAAATAATCAGGGAATATCCGAAACACCATCAGATTTAGTCTATACGTATGATATTATGATTACATACAGGGTGATTCACTAGTGACTGAATACCTGTATTTTGGTGGATGTTGTTTATTTTTTAACTTTATTAGAACGTAGAGTTTTAGGTTATATTCAGATCCGTTGAGGTCCTAATAAAGTAGATTATATAGGTGTTCTTAAGTCGTTTATCTGATGCTATTAAGTTGTTTAGTTATGTTCATTCCCGAATGAATCATCCTGTATAGTGGAGCTCTTTTTAGAAAAGAAAAAANCACCCCGGGTGTTCAACAGAAACATTCACCTCGGTGGTAGTGGGGCCGCCTCTTCACAATGTCCACCCCGGGTGTTCAACAGAAACATTCACCTCGGTGGTAGTGGGGCCGCCTCTTCACAATGTCCACCCCGGGTGTTCAACAGAAACATTCACCTCGGTGGTAGTGGGGCCGCCTCTTCACAATGTCCACCCCGGGTGTTCAACAGAAACATTCACCTCGGTGGTAGTGGGGCCGCCTCTTCACAATGTCCACCCCGGGTGTTCAACAGAAACATTCACCTCGGTGGTAGTGGGGCCGCCTCTTCACAATGTCCACCCCGGGTGTTCAACAGAAACATTCACCTCGGTGGTAGTGGGGCCGCCTCTTCACAATGTCCACCCCGGGTGTTCAACAGAAACATTCACCTCGGTGGTAGTGGGGCCGCCTCTTCACAATGTCCACCCCGGGTGTTCAACAGAAACATTCACCTCGGTGGTAGTGGGGCCGCCTCTTCACAATGTCCACCCCGGGTGTTCAACAGAAACATTCACCTCGGTGGTAGTGGGGCCGCCTCTTCACAATGTCCACCCCGGGTGTTCAACAGAAACATTCACCTCGGTGGTAGTGGGGCCGCCTCTTCACAATGTCCACCCCGGGTGTTCAACAGAAACATTCACCTCGGTGGTAGTGGGGCCGCCTCTTCACAATGTCCACCCCGGGTGTTCAACAGAAACATTCACCTCGGTGGTAGTGGGGCCGCCTCTTCACAATGTCCACCCCGGGTGTTCAACAGAAACATTCACCTCGGTGGTAGTGGGGCCGCCTCTTCACAATGTCCACCCCGGGTGTTCAACAGAAACATTCACCTCGGTGGTAGTGGGGCCGCCTCTTCACAATGTCCACCCCGGGTGTTCAACAGAAACATTCACCTCGGTGGTAGTGGGGCCGCCTCTTCACAATGTCCACCCCGGGTGTTCAACAGAAACATTCACCTCGGTGGTAGTGGGGCCGCCTCTTCACAATGTCCACCCCGGGTGTTCAACAGAAACATTCACCTCGGTGGTAGTGGGGCCGCCTCTTCACAATGTCCACCCCGGGTGTTCAACAGAAACATTCACCTCGGTGGTAGTGGGGCCGCCTCTTCACAATGTCCACCCCGGGTGTTCAACAGAAACATTCACCTCGGTGGTAGTGGGGCCGCCTCTTCACAATGTCCACCCCGGGTGTTCAACAGAAACATTCACCTCGGTGGTAGTGGGGCCGCCTCTTCACAATGTCCACCCCGGGTGTTCAACAGAAACATTCACCTCGGTGGTAGTGGGGCCGCCTCTTCACAATGTCCACCCCGGGTGTTCAACAGAAACATTCACCTCGGTGGTAGTGGGGCCGCCTCTTCACAATGTCCACCCCGGGTGTTCAACAGAAACATTCACCTCGGTGGTAGTGGGGCCGCCTCTTCACAATGTCCACCCCGGGTGTTCAACAGAAACATTCACCTCGGTGGTAGTGGGGCCGCCTCTTCACAATGTCCACCCCGGGTGTTCAACAGAAACATTCACCTCGGTGTTAGTGGGGCCGCCTCCTCACAATGGACAACGCGAGTGTTGACATCGCTGCTGTTATTATGCTATCCAGTGCATCGTAATAAACCTACCTGACAGTCACTTTACAATAGCCACACATACAACCAACACAAGGGGTGTCATACAGGGGTCCATATATATACATGACATTAAAATAAGTTGAAAATAGTAAAATAGTTAAATTAATAATATAATAATTATTAAACAATAACTTACATCCTAATGTTATTGACTTATTTTATTGTAAAGTATTCACTTTAAATTATTAATATTTAAGTATGGGCTGTATGGTACCTATTTGAAAAGTGCGCCACATTTACGCCCTCTAGTATCGGCAGAGGGCAGCAACTAGAGATGTCCAAGATTTCCAGAAAGTCCCAGCGCGCAGGCGCATAAATAATATAATGGCTAAGAGCTCAAGCGGGGTTAGGTTAGACGTTCACTGCTTTAACTTTAACTGCCTTTTATTAGTTTGAAGTTCGCTACATTTCTGCCTTTTTTACATAATTGGGTTTGTGGCTTTATTTTTATAAGCTCTTATTAAGTTTCTTATAATAATTTTTTTTAATGTTTCTACATCGGGTAGGCAGTGCCAAAATTGAGACCCACCTTGGACATTAAATGCCCTTGCTACTCCACTGAATGCAACCAGTATAACACCCGGTGTGTAGAGTCTACACACGCACGCACTAAAAAAAGAGTGATAGACGCAGCAACTTCGACACGAACGTCTGATGTGTGGGAGCGTTCCGAATGTTCACCGAGGCTCCAGGGGCGAACATCCACTTCCCCTGATTCTTGCCCAAAAACCGCTCCGAGAACGAAACTTCTCGAATATTCGACTGGACATTCGTCATTCATGTACCTTCCACACTTCTCGGACAGTCATTCGAAACCCGAACATTCGTCCTCATTCACGAATAGTGTGTGACCGGCTTTGAGGTGCAGGACATTTCATTTTCATAAATTATTTATTTAATGCTATTATTGGGTAAGATTGGTCAACGGCTTATAAAACAACTCTTATAATTACAGCCTAATTTTCATAAGAGGGTTCCTTTAGAAAATTAAAAACGTATTTTTTTGTGGACAGAATTGAAACATTTCATAATAATATTACTATTGGCATTGATGGTGACAGCTGCAGGATTACATGTCTTGACGTATGAATGCGTGAAAGTAGATCTAGTAACCTTTCTAGCTCTTAGATAAGGCTCTTTCTATGAAAATTGAACTGTATTTTAATCTAGTGCTAGCACAGAGTATCGGAAACTTCGACCATAGTGAATACACCATAAAGAATAATTCATTTTGATAGACTACCCTCTATGTTCAGCTGGTAAAGAATGAAAGACAAAAGAAAGGGGAATTAAATACCAGAATGCTCTCGACCAAAGTTCCAACTAAGACCTTTCGAGATAAGCTCTCTTTACAATCTATGCCAACTATGTATGTATGTATGGATGAAATGGGTTATCAAATCAATGTTTTAGATCTAAGAAAATAATTAATTAAAGTCAAGGAAATTTAAATTAGTTCACATTTGGATTTAATAGTAAGTGTAGGCATGTTGAGAATATTATTATTAGCACCGCGTCTTACTACCCGTTCGGGTTGTATGCACTTACGCTAATGTGCAATGGTAGGGTGATTGTGAGATGAAATGAAGGACCTAAAGTTTAACGTGGAATCCGAACCACGGTGGAGAGCTGGCATTCCTCACATTGACACTGAGGATATTAATACAATCTTTAGTTTGTGTTAATTTTGGTGAAATGTTTGAATATATTGTGGTTGACTTACATTATACTACTATCTTATTTAAAAAAAACCACACAAACGGTCACTCTGCAGCACTCACTTTTTTTTTCAAGGGACCTTCTTAAATTTCAACTCTATTATTAAACCTAGACAACATTTTATTTTCGGTTCTTATCCTTATCTTAAAACATGAATACAACTTCTTTTTAAAGGGTACTTTAAACCCTTCCTCTTTTGTCGCCACATTCTTATGGCTAGTTAATAAATGACATCCAAGATGATGACGACAGTAAAAGAAGCAGTGAACTATTCAAATCACCGCTGACACGGCGATCTTGAAACTGACAAGAAAGAAACTTGAGTCCAAAGCTGCCTCATTCTATCCGTGTTAGATGATGAATAGATGCACCAGCTGGGAAGATGTAAGTGATATTCCGGCGGTACAAGTTGGTAAAACTGCTTGTCATTGAGTTGTTTCAGGTAGAAGAGCTAGTATTCGATCAGAAAACATGGTTGCTATATTGCTTACATATTGGCCATCCTAGTTGGTACATCTATTTATAATTTATTTGGCGCAGATAAACTATCTATTGTTCAAGCAGAAGCCACTTACATTCAACATGTTTGTTATATTTCTGTTAGTATTGTTAATCTGAGATTGTAATACTGTATAATCTATATAATTTATTTTGCCCAATCAAACTGCGTGATAAATGTTTAGATTCTAATTAATATCACTAACCTTTAAACATTAACTGTCTAGAGACATTGTTAACAATAAAACCACAGTCCTATCAAGTATTTATTAATGTATAGTCTAATTTCTTAAGGGCCTACGAACCTAATTAGATGTAAGAGTAGAATATAGCGATGAAACGATGAGCATTTATGTAATTCTAGCGAACACATTCTTCTGAAAAAATCTAGACTCACAAAAACAATAGGATAATCTCTGTAAATAAATAAACAATTCGTGGGTTTTGTTACCTCATAGCTACAAGGTGGCCATAAAATCTGGACATATAGTCAAAGGCCCAAAATCGCACACCAAACTAAGCTGGACAAAACTAACAACTCTTTGTTATGATGTGGCAGTGAGGGACTGGTTCGATACAAACGTCCCCTAACTGGATTGGACGCCATGACCGTTTGGAATGGGCTCCCCGGATACCAGATCTGAATCCCTTTGATTATTTTTTTGGTGATGGGGATTGCCAGATAAGGTTCTTACAATAAAAACTAGACTGTAGTTCTGTGAACGTAATGATGAATTATTAGTGCGGTGATTTTATACATTTTCTGATTGTTTTATCGTTATCTATAATTTTGGACTCTAATATATTCTTTCCCCCGTAGTGACGTTATTTTGAAACACTTTTATCTACAGTTCATGACTTGGCAGTATTGATTCAGTTGTTGTCACCCCTGACTTTCATTTGGGAGGTCAAGTTTTCAATCTCAACGCGGTGCACTTTCAGTGTATAACTTAATCTAAAGGGTTAAGGAAGAAGAGGGTATTGTTTAATAGTAATTTCAGTCTTATTATTCTGGAGAGAGGATGAGGAAACCTGAATGTAAATGTACCGTACATAAGTTATTAAATAAAATCAGTACGCCCGGATTTATATTCTAATCTCCTCCTTAGATTATCAAGTGAAATGCGCGTCTAACTTCTTAGACCAATCAACCACCGCTGCATTTGGTTTTCTCTATCCGTTGTTAAGACTATTTCTAGTGATTTTTTTTTTTTTTACATACATTATTGTTTCCAGCCAGTGCCCTGGGTCAGTTTTTTTACTCAAACTATATATTTTCCATTACGGGCTTGCTAGGCCTGTCGTAGCTTTAGATACCTTGTAATCTAACTTAAACCAGGACAAGCTCAACATCCAGTTCCCAGAGTCAATTATATTTATATATTTTATATTATTTAGCACCGCGTCTTACTACCCGTTCGGGTTATACGCTTTTAAGTACTAATTACTCTAATGGATTAGGACTTGGGAAGGTTGAATTAGAGGAAGTGAACCCGCATTTGCGTGGAGGGAGAGTGGAAAACCATTTAGGAAAAACCACCCCCAGTTCACCCGACCGAGATTCGAACCTCGATCTCCCCGTCCTCAGCAGCCGAGCTCAACACGACAAGCGCGTTAGCCAACTACGCCACCGAGGCGGGTCAGAGTCAATTCAAAACTGTGAAAGGCTAAACACATATTTTCGGCCATATCGTGAATCGAACCCGGGACCCTTAGCTCAGTAGGCAGTCTCGCTACCAACTGAGATAATGTACCGGACCGAATTTATTCTTTTAAAATCATCCTTCTCAAATAGTTTTCTTAGGATATATTACAATATGAGTAGCTAATAGCTAGCATGTCGGCACTAAAGTGCGCACAGATAAAACTTTGTTAAATATTACACTGGAAACTCGTTTACCCAAATTTGATTAGAGCAGGACCATTATGGATAGTCCATAATTTTGAGAATTTCTCGCTTTTAGCGATGTAAACAAAAATCAGACATACACAAGATGTTTTGAAAATAACACATTTATTTACAGTATGATACAATATGAGGAATAAGCTGTTATTCTTTTTTACGAACAAAGACCTAAAAAGCCTGCAGCTTGTTAAAAACAAATAAAAAATCCTCCTTTTAATAGCATCCGTGGCAATACTGAACTGCATATTGCGGATATATAATCAGAGCTTTCAGTTAATATTAAAACAGTGTTTTTTCTTAAGTCGGAAAGGTGTTCCGGTTAAACAGGGTTGTGATTTGGATAAACGGGTTTCTAGTGTATATTTATGGCTCACCCAATGCACGTCATTTGATTAGATATATTTAACTATATTAATCATATCAAAGTTTTTTCAGTTTACTCGATTCATTTGAAATGTAAAAACTTGTAACACTTACTCTTTAAAATATGAATCAAGATTTAAAAACAATCTAAATGTGTAAACAAACGTTTTATTACGAATATAATGGTGTATTTAAAAAACAACATGAACACATCTCAATATTGTGCCCGTGACCGTAATAAAAGATGGGAATCTTGTAGCTTTTGTTCACCAGAAATACCTCGCATAGCACGAGATCAGAGCTCTTCCGTCTGGTTTCTACACTTAAGGTGGGGGTGTAATGGACGCGACAAAAGGTCACTGTTGCTGCAATTTTTATAGCAAAACTTTTTTTTTTAAAGAATTAAAATATTTCTACAGTAAAAATAAAGAGTTTAATTTTCTTCAAAAGGTGATATCAACATTTTCTGAATATGTATTAAGTGTGTCCTGTAATTATTTGAAAACTTTTTCCCTTCATTTAAAAAGTTTGTTAAATAATGCCGATATACTCTTGGGTCATGACAGATATTTTTTGAACTGTTGATGTCACCATTGGAAGATAATTAATCTCGTGGCTTCTACCGGAGCAATATTTTATTTATTTAAAAAAATGCTTTGCTATGAAAACTGCAAGTATTTTTCGAGGCGGTGCGGTGCATAGTAGTGAATTTTGGAACATTTTTCCTTAATATATTTTTTTCGGAAAATTCCAATTATTTTTTTCTGTAAAAAAATTATCTACATATTTAATTGTAATGAACTCAATCGAGATATTCCAATTCTAATTTCTTCTGAAGACCCCAGAAACATCAAATGAGTTATAGTAATAAAATAAGTGATCCCTGTTCTCTTCTAACACTAACGTATCAACTACAGCGCTTGGCGGTTGAATGCGCCACTAACTTCCGGTATGTTGTGGGCTGGATATGTTACCACTTCGATATTATAAAACAAAGCCTTTACGACTACATCCTCACTCCCATAGGATTCAAGGATCTGAAAAAATTATCGAAAAATGTTCATCTCCAATTGCCTGCCATTATCTGTTTGGATTTTACTATCCATCAACAACTTCCACGCCTCCCCGAACACTATTTAATTGTTTTTTTTAAAATATGTAATAGGATATATGTGTTGGCTGCCCCAACTCATCCCTTTCGCCTACTTTGTAGGCCGCAAGCCGCCACTGCCGGAAAATTACCGGAAGATATTCGTCTCTTAACTCTGAGCGATACTGCTAGTGTGCACCTACCTTAACTCGTGTGCTCCTAGGATGGACCATTATGAGGAAAACTATACTGGGAACCGAGAGATTATAGGGGAGCTCATGTTCGTATTTCAAAACTAAATCTACTATTATTGTACAAAAACCTACAACAATGCTCCCAGCTTCAAGTACTCTTCTTATCTGATCATGGACCGGGGGCGGGGGGGCTCACAAGATGTCGAGCTTGGGAAGGCCTTTTATAAACCCTGATTATTTTTTTTATTTTTTATAGAAGCCCACTTTCAACCACCAACATTGATTGAAAGTCACTCATATTTGTCATTCTAGAAAGATGTACTAAGTTATTTGATTTATTAATTAAAAAGTTCATCTAGACATTTATCAAAAGCTTCCAATAATACTTCCGTATGGGTAAGTTATAGTTTCTCTTTCCATTAGTTATTAATTAAACGGACTGAGAATGTTAGTCTAATTACATCAATTTATTGCGTTCTCTTAATAAATTAATATGGTGAACCAGCCGAAATAATGGCGGTTTATGACGTCATACTAACCGTATTAGAATCGTTTGATAACACTTTTTATTGACAATATAGTATTACTATGCGCATAATAATTATTTCTTAATGGTCAGGCATTAGGGACTTTCAGCCAATGTTTGCAATAGACAACCTTCTGCTAGCTGTCATTCACCAGCTCTCCTACAGTAGATAGATTATAGTTCTGTGCTTTAAGGCTACGATCATTAAAGTAGCGACATAATCATATGTGCAATTAAATAATACTATACTGCGATCCCATGATTTATATATCGTATCTATTTTATTTATGGAAAACCTCCTTCAGTACACCCAACTTGGATATGAACCCCGATCTCCCAGTTATCAGCAGTATAGTCTATTGCGAGAGTAACGCCTTAGACAATTTGACCACCGAGGCGGATTAATTAAAATGCACCTTTTCAAGACCTCAAATCGAACATTAAACATATTTATTTGATCGTGACCCGCTTGGATTGTCACACTGTCAAAGGCGTTACTCTCAAAATATACTAGTTTTCAGATGACGAGAAGTTTGGAGTTTGAATCCCGGTCAGGTGTAATGAATTAATTCAATGGACATCTAATGGCACGTGGTCCTCTCCATCCCGGTGTCCTTGGTTCGGAACCTGACCGGATTAGTATCGCCCTGGATCCCTTATTTTGAAACTTGCGAAAATACTCGCTACTGAGAAAACTCGCCAATCGCAGGCTGTACCAAAACAGAGCTAATTTTAAAAGGTTTCTACTGTCGTGCGAGTCGGTGCAGTGTGGTTTCGCTTGCGACTTAGTTTTCAATCTGACAACACTGTAAAACCATGACGTGCCAAAGGATTGAGGCGATGAGATGCCACAACACGCCATTATACAAGATACGTAACTGAAAGTAAACACTATTATTGTATTGAGTGCATCATGTAAAACGATTTGTTTTGTTTTATTAGGAAACCATCTTCTGGTTGTATGCGTCTAAGTTTGCTGTCTCCAAATTTTCTCAGTTGATATAAGTAGAAGTGATTGAATTAGCTCATTTGACAGCATAATTCTTTGAAACACAAAATTCACGGTATCGATCCCACCTCGATCACAATATTTTAAATTTTTGTCTCAATTTAAATAACTTGTTAATAATTAAAGTTCAGTAATATATTACTTTATTTTCGGAACTATTTTTAAAACATAAATAGACCATTAAGGTTTTTAGTATGCAAATAATAATTAGCTTGCTTAGATTTTTTTTAATGTGTACATTTTTATGTTATAAAACTCATTAATTTAATTTTTAAATAATCGCCTACATATAACATTTCTAAATTAATGTACCGTTTTTTAATTTACTACCTTGTTAAATTATTTTTAAGGAATATTATGGTAGTCTACATAGGCTCAACCTTGTATACTTATATAAAAAAATATTTAAAAAAATTATTTGCTTACTAATACAATCATTTAAAATTAAATTTTAAAGTATGATAAAAAAAATTGGAGATGATAGGATTTGAACATGTGAACTCTAGATTATGAGAACGTCACCGACTCAGCCAAATTGACGGTTAAATAAATTGTAAAAAATTAAACTTATTTTCAACAAATATTTTTACTGAAGGATTGCAAGGATACAAAGCAATAATATTTTTTGCTTCTCTAAACCTATTTTGTACAATGGTAGGTTTATTTCAACAAAACCAATCTCAGAAGGCTACAAACGAAAGGGTGGGATGGTATCCATTTTGCTATATTATCTTCTACTCGACTAGACAAGGCCTGTCTCGCACAGTGTGAGGCTGGCGAGTAGAATCCGCTCGCTATTCGATCGTGTGACGTCAGTTTTCGCAGCACAGAAGTTTCAAAATTAGGGGTTTGTGAGATTGTGTGCGATATGAGAGAAATAAGTTAGCGACTCGCTACTCGCACGTTTCAAAATTAGGGGACCTCGTTTCACGTGCGTCAGTTTATATCCCAGCGCTAGATTTAAATTCTTAGGTATGTTGTGTTCGGGTACCAGGTAGTTTCACGCTCCCTGTCAACGATTGGACTGGCTTTGATTTAAATGGAAGATAGCATAATCTAAAGATCACGAATGGAATACTAGGATTAATCTATTTCACACGTCAACCCGCCTCGGTGGCGTAGTTGGCTAACGCGCTAGTTGAGCTGCTCGACTGCTGAGGACGGGGAGATCGAGGTTCGAATCTCGGTCGGGTTAACTGGGGGTGGTTTTCCTAAATGGTTTTCCACTCTCCCTCCACGCAAATGCGGGTTCACTTCCTCTGATTCAAACTTCCCAATTCCTATATCCATTAGAGTAATTAGTACTTAAAGCGTATAACCCAAACGGGTAGTAAGACGCGGTGCTAAATATTATTATTATTATTTCACACGTCCAATCTGTATGATGGTATGATAGCGAGTTTTGGTTTTTCCAATGGCTGTCGCGAAGGCTTCTTGCAACCCTCACCGCGTCCCCTTGGTCAATTTTCCTTCTAATAAATAAAGCGGCAAAGGTATCTTTCACTGTCACTTAAAAAATCGCAACTTGGTTTGGGTAGATATTTTACAATCTGTTCTGTTACTTACTGCTAGTTTTTAAGGATTGCAAATACTTAAAAACACAATATTTACTGTACCTTTATTTTAGAAAGTGAGACCGGCATGGACTTGTCATTTTAGCACCGCGTCTTAATACCTGTTAAGGCTATACTCATATATACTAATTACACTAATGAGTTAGGGGTGAGGAAGGTTAAATTTGGAAGAGTCGTACCAGTATTTTCATGAAGGGGGAGTGGAAAACAAATCTGAAAAAACCTCAATACACTCGACCAGGACACGAATCCCGATCTCCCTGTCATCAGCAGTTTAGTCTATTGCGAGAGTGACGTCTAAGACCATGTGGCCATCGAATCTATGGACTTGTTAATTTATTCCACATTTCTATCGGTATAAATGAGCGCGCTATCCTATCTGTCACCTTTCCCCAAGTTTAATACGAGATAGGCCCTGCGCACCTGGATAAAAATGTTCCAAGGTAAAACTGACACTATTTTGGTTTCTTTGAGTCTCGTCTTACTACCTGTCCGGGCTATTCACATTTGATCACACTGATGGGGGAAAATAATCACACTTGCACGGAAAGAGTGGGAAAATATTATGTGAGGGATGAGGGGGGACATCCTGATTACACCGAGCCTGGACTTGAACCCTGACCTCCCCATTAACGAAAACCAGACTAGACGAGCTAGACTCGTATTTTTCGGTCAACCCATGCGGATTTCTATTTTCAAATTTTGGTAACAAATGCATAGTGTCTGGGGTCTGGGGGTGGGGGTGCATGGAGCAATGTTTATATCCTCGAAATATAATCCCCCCTACCCCCCGCTCGAAAATTTGCCGGACTCCAAAATATCTTCTAAAGGCATCTGATTTTTAAAATAATTTCCGGAGAAAATCACTGTAAACAGCTTTTAGTGAAATCCAATTTTGAATCATTTGCCGGGCGAGGGTCGCCAGATCCCTCTTTGACTTGGTGGTTCGAGCTACTCAAAATGGCCCTCCTAGACATATAAGGTTCCGCCGCCACTCCATAGTGCGCGGGTGATAAGGGCGCTGCCCTAAAATAACAACCTTGTCTGGTTTGTGGATACTCCACACATTTTGGTGGTATCAGACTGTACATGTGGATGTTGTGAGGTAAATGTGTAAAAGCAGTACTTTTTGCCCATTGATCACGCACAAAGCAGAGCAGAGCTAATATTCCCAGTAGAGTAGGTAGACAGACGGGCAGTCGGGCAGCTGTTGAAAGCTAGCAAGCTCTCCCGTGAGATGTTGTAAGTTATGAATGGTTCCACCCCGCCCCTTCTCTTCCTAGCCACGATCACGACTGACAGAACTGGCTTGTTAAAGATTCAAGGGGGGAGAGAGGGGACTTTGTCGGCCATTGTGTGCCACATGACCCCAACCCCCTGCCTGCATCCTCGGTTTATTTTCAACATGTCTCACATCCGTTCTCTGCTTTATCCCCCCCCGACCCTCAAAGGGTTAAGTTCGTACAAATTATATTAGCTATTTTGACATACTATTATTATATATTTTAAAAGGTTTCTAAGAATTCCTGGAAGGCTATTCACTGTGAAGAGGTGTGTGTTCTCGACAAGTGATTTCATACATTGTACCCTTCGCTTATCCTGAAAAGTAGCAAACTTGCCTTGCATGGTTCCATAATGCTATAGCTACAGACCCTATATTATGGTAAATAAATGGTTGATTTTTCATAATAAAAAAACCCTTGAATTTAGTTTTAAAAATTCTAAAAAAATCGTCTTAAAAATGGTTTAGTAGCACCTGGAAAAATCACAAAAATTACATTTTTTTCTAGTATACCTAACTATTAGACCTATAATTTAAAATCTGAGAGCCTACTTCTTAAATTATGATCTACATTGTGTTATTTATCAATTACTAACAAAAACAGCATATAAATTTAAATAAATAATGAAAGTTATTTATTCGAGTAATTAATAAACTCTAACAAAAGTCACTGGATTAATAAGTAAATAGTTGTGACAGCTACAGAAAATTTGACATTTCCATTTTGTCAGCCATTTTGGCTTGAAGTTAAGTTTTTACTATTATAGTCAAGGTCCGTCTATTTCTAAAAAGTTATTGAAGCATTGCTTGTTGTGGAGCTTGCAAACTATTTTTATGCGGAACCTTTGTTACATATTAATTATTCTCCTGATTTTAGGCCGCACCACAAACGGAATGTAGCGTATAAAACATGATCTCCGTTTTAAAATACGAGTGTTACTAAGAAGTAATGAGAAAAATTCTTTATTTCGTGTATAAATACCTTTATAGTTTTATTTCGTAAACTCAAAAACATTTAATAACTATTTCTTTGAGCTTGAAACAAGTTTTGGCTCCTTTGAAATGAATTTTAAAAATACTTTCTGTAAAAAAAAACAACAACTGTTTGATCTTATAAGCAGGGTCCGGGTGTCCATCACTCGGCTGTCCACAATTTTGTTCTCTTGTCGGCCAGTTTGTTGTTGTTTATCAGTTTGTCTGCTCCCATCCTCAGCTACCTTATTCATCCGCAACTATATTTTAAATAGTTATATTATCACCGTCGTTCGGGGCGCATATGTACTAATTACGCTAATTTCTTAGGGGGTGGAAGGTTTAATTATGAGGAAGTGTACCTACATTCACACGGAGAAAGATTGGAAAACCATTTAGGAAAAATCCCTCACTACACACGACCGGGATTCAAACGGTAGTCTTCCCGTCATCAGCAGTCTAGTCCACTGCGAGAACGACACCTTAGTCCATTCGACTACTAAAGAGGGTAATAACATGGTTAATACCATGTTCCAAACGTATAAACTAATTTAATATCAGTTCTTAGGATCTCATAACTATTCGCAGGTCCCTTGCGCTAATAGCCCAGACTTGTTAGAATACTTAAAGCCAAATAGGGTCTTAAATTTATCATTACTTTTCTAATAATAGTTTTAAGTGGTGAGGCTGGATGAGGGGGTAGTTATATACTAACATATCTTTCTCGTCGCCTACCTTTGAGGACTAGGGTGACCTGGTGGTCTAGGGGTAAGGTGGTCAGACTTCTGTGCTGGGGGTCCGGGATTCAATCCTCGGTCCCGGCACAGATTTATCTGACTGCCAAACCCTTCCTTCATCTCTGACAAGACATCTTGTGCATGTGGGGAATGCCAGGCCTCCACCGTGGTTCGGATTCCACGTTAAACTGTAGGTCCTCCATTTCATCTCACAATCACCCTACCATTACACATTAGCGTAAGTGCGTATAACCCGAACGGGTAGTAAGACGCGG
>CABFOV010002964.1:9122-21444 GCA_902141375.1 Timema poppense | reverse complement strand
GGTCCATAATGTCCTTGATTTGACAAGGCGTCGCTGGGTCCACAGTGTCCTTGATTTGACAAGGCGTCGTTTGGTCCATAATGTCCTTGATTTGACAAGGCGTCGTTTGGTCCATAATGTCCTTGATTTGACAAGGCGTCGCTGGGTCCACAGTGTCCTTGATTTGACAAGGCGTCGTTGGGTCCATAATGTCCTTGATGGGTTTCCCTCCCACACGAGACCCCGTGTGTCTGTTTGAACATGTAAATGTGGTGCGCGCGCCACGCGGGGTATTTGTAGCCAGGAGGGGGACGACGCAGCTGTGGCTTCGGTGGCTCAGCGGCGAGATTAACACGCCATGTCTTTTAGAGAAGTTAATATTTCACACGGAGTGGCTTTCAACCCATTTCATGTCGGCCGGGCGTGCAAGCTCACCGCGTCTTTAGAAGATTTCACTTTTATATCTATTGTATCTTAGTATTGCTCTAACCACCCCGGCGAGCACCAGGGGGAAAAAAGTGTCATTTTAGTTTACTCAGGTTTGTCGGTCACGCAGAGGTCAGAGTTCAACGGCCATGTGCTCTACTGGTATTTTCCAAAGGGGGAGAGGGGGTTTGCCACCCTCTATTCATGTTAATGCTGGTACATTTCCTATACATTCTGCCTTCCTCATCCGTATCCCATTAATGTAAGTAACTAAATATGCTGATAGTCTGAACTTTTATTCTGTGACGATACACAGAAAGTAAGTGGTCCAATCATCATATTTTGATATAACTTATTATACAATCTTGAATTATTTGTGTTTTGTGGTAGCGATAACAGCTAAAAATATTTTTTTTAAATTATTTTTGTCGCCGCTTTTCACTAGCCCATTCGGGCTAAAGGTATAATGATATATTATATATTTTTTTAATTTCTTTATTTAGCACCGCGTTTTATTGCACGTTAGGCCATTTCACACGAACGTTTTCTTGTTGCTCGTGTTTTCTACCGTCACGTCAGGTCTACCGCGCGTTTTGTCAAGATACATTGGTCCAAGTGGGTCCTTTCACACGGTCAATGCGCGATTGGTCTACCGCGCGTTTTGTCAAGATACATTGGTCCAAGTGGGTCCTTTCAACACGGTCAATGCGCGATTGGTCTATCGCGCGACGGCTTGATCCCAACGCTCTTTCCTCGACGTTTTCTCGGCGGTTGGCGGTCGCGTGATTCCTCAACATCAAAGAAAGACAAGGAAACCTTTCACATGGATTGTTGCTACCGTGCGTTTTCAGTTGTAGCTTTGCTCTCTTGGTGCAAGGTCATGTCTGAGTGTTCGACCTCTTGCTACTAGCTCCAGCCCTTGGTGTCTAGAAGCCGGGAAATTTCGGCTGCAGTAACAGCTGCTCTCATATTGGTATTAGCTCCTGAAATTTCTGGGTGTATGACGTATGTTAATCAGTAGCTCGTCAAATGAGATGGACATTAAAATAATTGAACAACTTAGGTGGATGATGCCTTAATTTATTAAATAGCAGAGGAAACTCACCCTGACTCAATCGCACACTAATTGGTGGTTTAGTGACCTGGCGGTCTAGGGGTAAGGTGTCGGACGTCTGTGCTGGGTGTCTGGGGTTCAATTATCGGTCCTGGCACAGATTTATCTGATTACCAAACCCTTCCTTCACCTCTGACAAGACATCTTGTGAATGTGGGGAATGCCAGGCCTTCTACCGTGGTTCGGATCCCACGTTAAACTGTAGGTCCTCCATTTCATCTCACAATCACTCTACCATTACACATTAGCGTAAGTGCGTATAACCCGAACGGGTAGTAAGACGCGGTGATGATAATAATAATTGGTGGGCACTCTGTACGTCGGCCAACCGCGCGGTATAAATCGTTCGTGTGAAACTGCCCAGGGTTATACGCTTATGTACTAATTATTACTATAATGTTGTTAGGGATGAGAAGGCTTATATTGATAGGAAATGCACTCACACTGTGAGGATGGGGAGTAGAAAACCATCCTCAGCACGCCCGATTAGGATTCAGACCTCCGTGTCATCGGAAGTCTAGTCTAACACAAGAGTTACACTTAGACGATTCGATCACCGAAGTGGTTTAAGTATTATTTTAATTAGTATTAGGTCGAATACACTATTTTACGAATCTGAGTCTTCATTTTACCAACAAATTCAAAATCTTGAATTTGAATCCGAATCTTGGAAAAAATGAAGAACACAAGAAAATCTATAAATATTAACTAAATATTCACATTTTTATTTATTTATTTATTTAGTATAGCGTCTTACTACCCGTTTGGTCTATACGCTCACATGTTTAGTTAAAATACATTCAATATAAGAGCCGTACATTTATCAAATGTTAAATTAATTATATGAAGTCTGGTTGTTAAGTTTGTCCCATAGTTATGTTGGGAAAGGATCACCAATAAACAGTCTTACAGCTATAAAATAAATTCCAAATAAAAATTAGAAATTATTTTTTCCGATCCATTTTTTTTTCTCAAATACATCGAATATCCCTATTTTTAATCTTCCCATATTGCATGTTTATAATTTCCTAGCGTAATACCCTTTTCTTTTGGTTGTTAATCAAGTTGTAACCTAATGTAGGCCTACTATAAATTTGGCCAATTACATCTCTAGTTTGGCAATAATAATTTCAACTAATTGATCTATTAGTTTTAACTGAAGTATTTTTAGTCACTACCGAATTTATAAATGTAAATTATAGTTATATAAATGTTAAATAAATTAATAGGCCTTTTAATATATTGTGGGTAAAAATTAAAGCACATTAATATGATGGTTAGACTATTAATGTTTAATATTCTCCCATTTAACTTATTTAATTCAAAATTGTTTCACATACATTTATAATGTTGTGTATACATCTCAATAATGTTTATTTACGTCTGGTTTGTAAAAAAACTTAAAAAATTCAAATAATTTATTCCTTAAATTTGTCTAGTATAGTTCAATTTTCATAGAAAGAAACTTCTGACAGCTAGAAAAGCTACTATGTCTATTTTAACGTATTTATACGTGAAGTAGTGATCTGCAGTGCTCAATTTTGATAAATATTATAAATATATATATTAAAACTAATAAAATAGTAAATAATTGTATCATTGTTATCACAGTAAATATGTTTTTATTCTCTAAAAGAACACTTCTTTGAAAATTAGACCGTGTAACATTTTGGATACAAAGAATTTACTGAGTTTGAAATAAATTTGTAATGATATTTTAGATTACTTTTATAACAAATAATTATAGTAAAATAGATAAAAGACCCATAACCTCACAAAACTAACCCTAAACTCCCTCCCCCCCCCCCTACAATAGACTATGAGTATCCTAATATGAATCATTTTCTAGAAATATTATATTAATTTTCATGTTCGCATATTTGATTATTTTATGATTATACCTCAAATCTTATAATCTCAAAAAGGTATTTTGAAAACAATTATGAAGACCTTGGCTTGAAATCACAATTCAATTTTAAGCAATTTGTAAAAGAAATGACATAGATTTGAGTATGTGAGAGAGTAACATGTTAGCAAAAAATGACAGATTGTATTAATATAATTAGTTAAAACAATATAATTGTTAATGTTTTTTATGACGTAATAGACATGATAAACAAAATAAAATTTGTTAGTGGCACCAAGCCTCAAACAATTTTTTTTAAATTAAAATTTTAAATATTTTCACGTGAACTAAAATTAAAGACCTACATGTTTAAAGATTTGAGGACTTGAATTTGTATTCGAGATTCGAAAAAAGATTTTAGTTTTTGATTCGATAAATATAGGAGTCAACCCATCTCTAATAATTACAAGTTTATTAAAATTTAGGCTTATTTAGGGCCAATTGTTTATGTAAGGCATTAAATAAAATAACTACAACTTTTATATATTCTACAAAATACTTAATAATATTCTATTACCCGCTTCGCTGGCCACGTGGTCAAACGCGCTACTCTCGCAGTAGATTACACTGCCGATGACGGGGAGATTGAGGTTCGAATCTCGATCGCATGTACTGAGAGGTTTTTTCCGAAATAGTTTTCCATTCTTCCTCCACGTAAATGCGGGTGCACTACCTATAAATCTAACCTTCCTAATCCCTAAAATCATTAATGTAATTAGTATATTAGCATAGAACCTGAACGGTTAGTAAGACGTGGTTCTTTTTTTTTTAAAAAAAGGCTATTTCTTTCACCCCTAATTATTCTGATCAAACAGGAAGACTATTTTGAGATTGCACGGAGGAGTTTGTTAGTTAGAAAAGATGGTAAACTTTCTCAGGAGTCAAGTCCCGGCCCATTTGTTTGTCACGGTTGTTGGTTTCAGAGATTAGCCACCCCTATACCAATCACCCCCTCTCTCTTCTTTTTACCCTTGGGGAGTAATGTCTGCAAATATTGGGGCAGCTGCACCCATCACTCAGGGGCGGTTACTTGCAGGGGAGAATTAAACTTGCCGCCTGTCGAACACCCTAATTAATGATATGTCTACACTTATTTTACTGAACGCTCGGTGACTCATTTGGGAGCGTTGCAAGTAAACAAAGAAAAACGGGAACATTTAAAATAAGTTGGTGGTTAGAACGTTAGTCATTAGTGCAGAAACTGTCAAGTAGAGTTTAGTTTAAAACGAATTACCTTCATTCTATTAGTGCAGAAACTGTCAAGTAGAGTTTAATTTAAAACTAATTACCTTCATTCTATTAGTGCAGAAACTGTCAAGTAGAGTTTAATTTAAAACGAATTACCTTCATTTTATTAGTGCAGAAACTGTCAAGTAGAGTTTAAATTAAAACGAATTACCTTCATTCTATTATGTGTTTTAATTCAATTCGAACCACTTCGGACCCGCCTTGGGGGCGTAGTTAGATAACGCGCTAGTTTCGAGTTGAGCTAGACTGCCGAGGACGGAGAGATTGAGGTTCAAATCTCACTTGGGTGAACCGGGGAGAAGGGTTCCTAAATTAATTTCCACTCTCACTCCGCGCAAATGTGGGTTCCCTTCCTCTATTTTCAACCTTCCCAATTCCTAACTCATTACCGTAATTAGTTCTTAAGCGTATAACCCGAACGGAAGTAAGATGCATGCTAAAATAACCTCGTCGTTGGCCGTATAGTCTAGGGCGTTATTCCTCGCAATATATTAGACTGCCGATGACAGGGATATCGTGGTTCGATCCCGGTTGGGTGCACCGAGAGGTTTTTTTCCTAAATGGTTTGCACACGTTTTTGCTCCACACAGATGCTGGAACACTTCTTGTAAATTCAACCCCCCTCGTCCCTATCACATTAGCATAATTGTTATGTACTGTACATAGGCGTACAGCCTGAATGGATGGTAGGACGTGATGCTTAGAAAAAATCATCAATTTTACCGGTATTGATTGGTACACCCACTAAACGTTGAGTTCGTCTGGTTAACCAGCGAGGCTCAGGGTTCTCTCCCTACCGGGTGTACCGAGAACTATTTTTCTAAGGAGTTTTCCACTTTCTCTCGCGGTAAAATAAATACTAATTCAATTTTTTGTACTAATAATTCCATTATCAATTTATTTTATTATATAAGTGTCATTGTTATAATTTATGACTATTCAAACTGCGTGAACCAAATGTGTCTTTCTTTCTTTATCAATAATTAAAGGTTGGACTAGTATTATTATGTAGCTTTCAGCTAGTCTCAGTTTCTACTGTCTAATTACAAACTATCATAGTAAGGGGACCATTTCTGCCCGCTAATTTTAACAATCTTATTCCGATAACATAGGGGATTCTTTATAAGGGTGTGAGTAAATGATAATAATTATAATAATAATCCTAAAGGTATGAACAGTATAGTTGGCTATTGATGTCATACGTTTTAATTTAAAATGATTCGTACGGTAACCGCTTTTATATAGGCCCATATAAATATACATACAGGACTTGATGAATTATTGGAATAACTATTAATATTTATATTTTCCCTGAGTAGATGCAATATTCATATCTCTCAGTAATTGTTTAAAACTCTTTTGTTTTCGTTCTTAATTTGACTAAATGAAAAATAAAGCTTCAATTATTTGCTAGAGTCGGGGCAGTAAACGTTTGTTTACTCATCACATGTGGGATTGTCTCCTAAAAAACAAAAACAAAAAGGAAATCCACGAAGAAAGATGTCTACATAATTGAGCTAAGGAACAAGACCACGCCGAGGTATATATATTTAAAAAAAGAAGCAACAACAAAGTATCGATGACAGTGGTATCATCAATCAGAGAACCTGAGGGTCTCGAGCTTCTAAAAGAGATTAATGACGTGTCCGAGAAGAGAATGGATCCTGTTCGGAGACCGCCAAAACTTTCAACAAACCAAATCAAGGTTCTAGCAGTCACGACATTGTTCGGTGAAATGACCTCATGTAAGGGTACAGGAAAATCAATATTACGATTTTTTTTTATGTCTCTTAGCCTAGTTTTTGTGACCGTTTTCCTCTTCTTTTTTTTATTCTCATTTTTTGTTGTTGTGATGAATAATAGGGGTGTTTTGACTGCGGAGTGATTTAATTACTCTTTTTTTTTTGAGGACTGGGGAGGCTATAGGAAGGGGTGGGAGGAATGAAGGAGTTCACGAAACACTTTCGATCGCATGGCATGAACTACACCGCGAGGACGTCACCTCGAAAAACAAACTTGATTTAATTGTTTAGTAGGTGACCTGGTGGTCTAGGGGTAAGGTGTTAGACTTCTATGCTGGCGGCCGGGGTTCAATCCTCGGTCCCGGCAAAGATTTATCTGATTACCAAACCCTTCCTTCACCTCTGACAATACATCTTGTGAATGTGGGGAATGCCAGGCCTCCACCGTGGTTCGGATTCCACGTTAAACTGTAGGTCCTTCATTTCATCTCACAATCACCCTACCATTACACATTAGCGTAAGTGCGTATAACCCGAACGGGTAGTAAGACGCGGTGCTAATAATAATAATTGTTTAGTAAAGGGGAAATTTATTTTAGTAATGTCTTAATCTTAAGGATAAATGTTAAATGTGTGCTTTAGTTTTGCTTTCTGTAAGAGCGCTAGTATATCTTCTGTAGGCTCAAAGGCCTACGAGAAAAGCACGGATGGACTGTGGTAGGATGGTCACATGTTGCTACAATCCACCCCAGTTTCATAAAAACAAGCTTTTTGAAAAATGCAGAAATAATTGTTGTGGTAATCAATAATATCTCCCAAAAGTGACAGATAGTGATTACATGACCTAATGAATGAATATGAGAAAACCAATCTAGTAACTTCCTTAGATGTCAGATAAGGTTCTTCTTATGAACATTGAACTGTAGCTAGCTGCAAAAACTCTTTTCCTATATCCACAAGCTACGTTAAATTATAATTTATGATTGTTTAGCACCACGTATTACTGCCCATTCAGGCTGTAGACTCATGTACTAATTACGCTAATGTGTTATGGGTGGGGAAGGTTGAGTTTATAGAAAGTGTACCTGTATTTGCGTGGAGAGAGAGAGAGTGGGAAACTATTTATTGAAAACTACTCTCAATACACCCGACTGGGATCGAGCCCCGTTCTCCCCGTCATCAGGGCAGTCTATTGCGAGAGTAGCACCTTAGACCATGCGGCCACTAAAGTGGGGTATATGGTCTTTATCTGTCATTTTTTACAGACAGTAAGCCTGTACAAAATAAACACATTAAGACATGTCATTGTTGACAGCAAAATAAATATTTGTAGATTTTATAAACATCCCAGCCTTCCGCGTTAAGTTCAACCTTTTTCCGACATCCGAAATAAATGAAATCAATCAATCAATCAATAATTTTGCACGTGTCTTTTGTTTAACAGTCATTGGTGACAATGAGAGATATATACTAATAAGATAGATTAAATTGGTCATTGATCATACCACCGATATTCGAATGAATGTTGACTATATTAGAAAACTCCCTCTGTATTTTACTTAAAAAGAGGCTTTTACAAAGTTTGATGTGTTCAATTAAGTATTAAGTTATGATTTAAAATGTTGATCATCTTATTTTATTAATAATAGTAATACAATAGACTCACAATTAACCAAGTTAATAGAGACCGAGTCTACCTAGGATGCGAAAAAACTCGGATGATACGGAACGTGTAGGATTTATAGGTTATAATAGGATTCATAGATTATAAGGCCTCTTTCAGACGAGCGCGCGTGAGCTGGCTTACGAGAGCACAAGCAAGGAGTATAGCATTGAGTCTTACGTAACCTTTTCACGCGCGTGAGCTGGCTTACGAGAGCCCAAGCAAGGAGTAGAGCATTGAGTCTTATGTAACCTTTCACGCGCGTGAGCTGAAGCTCAGTACAGAAACTGCACGTGATGGAAAAAAACGTAGCCGTCTTCGATACAGAGCAATTTATTGAAGAGTCAACTTCAGCCGGCATTGTGGGACGCCAGCTGTAATGATTATAGTAACAATAAAAAAAACTACATGCGGGTTGGAAATTTGCCATATAAACACACCTGGATTTGATGAATTGTCAATCGAAAAGAAGAAAGCCATTGGTAAGTAATAATACATATATCATGTAACTAACTTTTACCTATATTTACTTATTTACCGTTGCTATGCACAGTGTATTTCTATAATAATAAAAGGCCATATTTGTCTGTGTGTGTTTTTGTCTGTGTGAGATGCCCAGACAAATCTACGGCACGCAGAGAGCTGCAATTTTTAACATAGGTGGACGGAAGAGGGTCCCGGACAGTGCGAGGGGGGGCGGGGGGCTTATATTATTTCTTATACCACAGTGGGTCACGGGCAATGCCGTGCGGGATTGCTAGTTGAAAATAAAATTGATTGTTATGTTCTTTGGTAACCAGAGATGCTCCTCTTTTCTCAAAGTATCTGCAACATTGTATATTATTACATGTATACTATTTAATGGAGTGTTTCTGCAAAAGTGTGCTATATATATATATATATATATAAAACATATTTTTAAATAAATTAGTAACACATGTATGGGAAAATATAAAGTTCACAATTTATTAAATATACTTTACAAACACAAATGATAAATAAATTAATATCACAGATATGTAAAGAGATTAAGATCACAAATTGCTAAAATTTTTACAATCACAAATAAATCAATAAGTTAAAATCACACATGTGTAAAGCGATTAGTTCACAAATGATCAAAGTGATTATGTTCGCAGAAGAATAAAATGACAAAAGCCACAATTAAAAATTTTGAATTAAAAATGTCCAATAATTTAATAGGAATTTTATAAATGGGCCTAATGGTATAGGCCTATTTTAACGAAATTGTTTAATTTCATTTTATTTTTAAATTGGTGAAACCTGTTACACGAAAATTTAAACTAAATAGTATGTTTAGTATAAAATGAATTGGAAATTTAATAAACCATAAGTTTAGTTGTTTTATACTTAAAAATCTAGGTTAAGTTTTTAAACATTAAGTAAATATGATTTTGAATCTTATGCCAAATTGATCATTTATTTACGAAATTTAAGAATCTAAGAAACGGCTGAACCACCTGACGAAACGAATATATAATTTTTGATGCCAAGGGGGTTCTGGCTTCTCTCCTATCCAATCAAAATATGGCCCCACTTCCACACAGCTTGTGTCCATCCACCACTCCATAATTTCATCTTTAGTTATACACTCTTCAACATTTTGGCCATCATCAGTTTTGATTCTGGTATACAAACATTTCTCCCGATCAATTATAATTTCACTCTCTCTTTCTTTTTCCAAAATTTGGTTGAATTCTAATTTTGAATGCCTCACTATTGAACAAATTTATTAAAAATCAGAATTTCTATGAAGTGTGTTTATTTTATAATTTGTGGGCTTTCGGGGTGGCAACATATTAGGAAAAAATTACCAGTGGAGCATCAATATCTATCTCTTTCATTCTTTTCGAACCATCAGTCCAAATATTCTTGTTTAGGTATTAGGTTTTGGTACGCATACTTAACAATTATTTCTTCTTTGAATTCTTTTTTTTTCTTGTGACCCGCCTCGGTGGCGTAGTTGGCTAACGCGCTAGTCGTGTTAAGCTCGACTGCTGAGGACGGGGAGATCAAGGTTCGAATCTCGGTCGGGTGAAATGGGGGGGATTTTTCCTAAATGGTTTTCCACTCTACCTCCACGCAAATACGGGTTCACTTCCTCTAATTCAACCTTCCCAATTCCTAATCCATTAGAGTAATTAGTACTTAAAGCGTATAACCCGAACGGGTAGTAATACGCGGTGCTAAATATTATTATTTTTTTCTTGTGATATTTAGGGAGAGTTTTTGTGTTTTAGCTCACTTTTATTCCATAAGCAAATGGTATCACAGCTAAATAAATTTTGCCCACCCCCTTTTCAAAATATTGATCATAATAATTTATTTTGTCCAAAATCAGCTTTCATTTTACTTATTTCCAAATGTTGGAGATAAAAATACGTTCTAATTGGGCCTGATAAGACTTGTGCTGCCACCGCCCCGTTGTGTTTGGTGCCCAACCAGGACACTTCCTGCCTGTATAAGAAACATTACACTTTAGAAACCATTACGTTTGTTTAACTCTACTTTAATGGACACGGATAAAAACCAAATACCTTCGTTTTAACTCTGCAACGCTCTACCTAGGGTTTCTTTAGGTATATTCGGAAAATCTGCAATTATTATTTAAGCCGATACGTTAAAGCAGGGACATATTTTCTGTGATATAATTCCTATCCAGGGCTTTACAATAAGTAAACAGCAGTGAGGACAGTCGGGGTCAAACCAAAACTTCTAGAACTGGGCCAATACAACTAGGACCAGACCACTACTTCTAGGGTCAGACCACTACTTCTAGGGTTAGACCACTACTTCTAGGATCTAACCACTACTTCTAGGGTGATACCACTACTTCTAGGATCTAACCACTACTTCTAGGGTGATACCACTACTTCTAGGGTGATACCACTACTTCTAGGGTGATACCACTACTTCTAGGACCAGACCACTACTTCTAGGATCAGACCACTACTTCTAGGACCAGACCATTACTTCTAGGACCAGACCATTACTTCTAAGGTCAGACCACTACTTCTAGGATTTAACCACTACTCCTGGGATCAGAGCCCACATATGTGTGGAGGGAGTATGGATATGTTTTTATTTGAGGAAAAAACACCTTTCTTACGTCCAACCGGGATTTGAACCCCAACATTCCCATTACGGCCAAACCGGAATATACGCTTGACACAAACTCCATGTGCGCACCGATGTGTATTATTAAGAACATTGTTTTAGTCAACACATTACGCTCAACTTGAAGTATATTCATATGACATTATTATTATTATTATTATTACAATTATGTCTAGGTTTACCGGTAATAGGCCTACAATATTTTTCACCCATAACAGCGAATTTAAGAGCACACATTCCTAAATTATTCAAAGAATTGGCTTAATTACGTTACAAATGTTAATTTAGGTTTCAATACAGGTTTCTATTTTCAGGATAGTTCTGTCCACCGCACAGGGGATTTGGGTTATTCATAAATATTCCTTTTTTATAAATATTTCTTGAAGCATGTAGATTTAAAAAATTCAGCAGGTTTAGTAGGTCATATACCCATCTAAAATAGGAAACAATAAACGTGGTTTTGAAATTTTGAATCAAAGCTGTGAATGGGTGATGTGTTATGAAGAAGTGTTAGAGTAAAGATAGTCGCCCACTAAGGCGCGTCGAAACTCCTTGTGGAACATTCACCAAATTATCGTGGTACTTGGGATGAGAGTGGTCACCTATCTTGGAATATTCTTTAACTAATAATACCATCTCCTCCTCATTCATTCTGATAATCTGAGAAATTGTAATAGGTTTTACATTAAGTGCAGTGTAGAGTACTTTAAGCTCATCTTAAAGTTTGATTCACACTGATAGGACTGTGCGCAGACTGTGCTGGGACCGTGTCGTGCTGCCAACAATCTCGAACAGGTCATTCCCATAAGAGTTACCTTGTAAGACCGTTTTTGATTCACACTCATAGGACTGTGCTCAGGCCGTGCTGTGACTGTGTCGTCTTGGATCGTTTCAAAAGTGATTTCCCAAGGTCACAGTCCAGCACGGTACGAACACACTCCCAGCACAGTCCTATCAGTGTGAATATAGATGATGTCGCCTTAATGTCGTCTTAGTGTCGTTTCACCTACTTCGACTTCTTCCGGCAAGCGGCGAACCTTCACGAAGGTTCTTATCTACAATCTGACAAGGCTGCAGAACATTCCAACATTGTCAACACAGTTGTG